>JTDE01002311.1:64477-97462 GCA_014338405.1 Paragonimus skrjabini miyazakii | reverse complement strand
AATCGATCGCAGCGTCGGCAAACAGTGCTCGGTGTGGCAGACGACTAGCTGGCATCCTTGGTACATGGCTTAACCATCTAAGTCTGTGCAAGTGTAAGGACTGAACCAAAGAACTCGTTTGACAATCAGTGCCAAACAGCCGCATCCTAACCTCCTCGTTGCCTACTCGCTGGTGCCATTCGATACGATCGATTGAACGCATACATCGGTGGTCGAATACCTGGAGACGGTTCACGTCCTCTACTCTGATCGGCCATGTTTCGCTGCCGTAAAGTAATACAGCCCTCACTGTTGTCTGATATACGCGACCCTTAAGCTTCAGAGAGATATCTTTCTGTCGCCATAAGTGCCTCAGATTAGTAAACACCGCCCTAGCCTTAGAAATACGCGCCTGTATTTCATTCTCTACACCTCCGCCGCTGATGCAGCTTCCCAGGTACACAAACCGGTCAACAACTTCTATGATTTCATTATCTAACATTAAACCTACGTAATCACAGCAATCTTGCAGAAGCACTTTTCATTTCGAGGCTGCAAAGCGCATTCCGAAATACTAAGCAGAACGCGAAATTGCATTCAGCGTTGCTTGCGCCGCTTGAAAGTTGTCAAACAGCAACACCTTATCGTCAGCATAATCAAGATCAGTCAGCCTTCCTGTAATGAGTCAGAAAAACGGTATTCGATAAGTGGCACGTTGAGTCGTTAGAAGACAAAGGCCCGTAGAGTAAGGCTTTACTCTTCTGGGAAGGACGGTACAGTGGCTGTAATGTGTAGAAGATAATGATGAGTGAGACGAATAAGCAAACGTGAATTATGACCAAATGTTAGTGCATTCTCCCCCACTGATAAAATGGGCGGTGAGTAATGCGTATGAATGATGTAATGATAAATACGGGAACGAAGTTCACCAGTAACGGAATGAAACAAATATATGTGGTTGTCAGGAAGAAAATTGCGGGAAAGCTATCACTGCTTCGCGGCTCCTCAGATTATACGGGTGAAGACGTTGCTGCCTTTGCTTTAATAATTCATAATTGGTTGGAGTAGGAGAGTCAGCGGCCTCGTCGTTAGAACACATTTCGTGTGCGATTTCTGTCGCCTTGATCAGGTCATTAGCGTCAGCTGAACATTCGGAGGTTCCGAGGTCATCGGGCTCTCTTCTTTCCTGTTCGGCAGTCGGATGTGTGCATACTGCTGGTTGCAGTCCAGTAATTCGACTTCCTCAACTACAGTATCGTACTTGGATGCTGGTTGTTGTTTCTTCAAAAGCACGCGACCACCCGAAATTAACCACTTAGAGAGCGATGTTCCGGAAGTTGACCGTCGATTAAAGCGGAACATTCGCTCCTGCGGTGTCGCATTCGTGGACGTACAAAGTAGGGATCTCACAGAGTGTAGAGCATCTAAAAGGGCTGATTCGAAGGTTCCAGTGTGTGTTATGGCTTTCCAAAGTGTTGAGTTAAGCCGTTCTACTTGATCATTTCCAGCTGGGTTATATGGTGTGGTTCTGCTGGTAGCTACACCTTTTCCGTGGAGGAAATTTTTCAGTTCTAAAGACATGAATGCTGCACCGCGGTCCGAGTGTACGAAAGCAGGTAGTCCAAAAATAGCAAATAGTTGACAAAAACAATTACTGACGGTAGAAGAAGATGTGTCAGAGCATGCAAAGGCAAAAGGAAATCGGGAAAACTCGTCAATAACGGTAAAAAGGTATTTATTGCGAGAAGTAGATGGGAGAGGTCCTTTGAAGTCAACACTTAATCTTTTAAAAGGTTGTGTCGCTTTAATGAGGTTCGCCCTCGGTGGTGTATAAAATGTGGGTTTGAGTTCGGCACATGTGGGGCACCGAGCAATCGATGTTTTCACATTACAGCCACTGTACCGTCCTTTTCAGAAGAGTAAATTGTAATGAGTCAGAAAAACGGTATTCGATAAGTGGCACGTTGAATCGTTAGAAGACAAAGGCCCGTAGAGTAAGGCTTTACTCTTCTGAGAAAGATGGTACAGTGGCTGTAATGTGTAGAAGATAATGATGAGTGATACGAATGAGCAAACGTAAATTATGACCAAGTGTTAGTACACTTCCACCGGATAGGAGGTGCACACCGGCATCATTTGAGTGACGCAAACAGTCCTCCATTATTTCGTCCATGGCGAAATTAAGCGAAAATGGTGAAAGGGGACAGCCTTGACGAACGCCGCTCCTGGTGCTGAAGCTGTCAGACAGCTAAACGTAAACCCTAACCTGAGCCGAAGTATGGGAGTAAAGCGCCGGCAATATGTTCACATACTTGGTCGGTACACCCCTGCGTTTAAACGACTCTAAAAGTGTAGATCGATCCACTGAATCGAACGCACCTTTATAGTCGAGAAATACGGCAATTGTTGGCCGGCGGTATACATGACGCTGCTCCAAAATTTGACGAAGGGTAAAAATATGATCTATACATCCCCGGCCAGGACGAAACCCTGCCTGTTCCTCTCTAATGTTTAACTCCCGAACTGCAGTGAGTCGACGAAGTATAATGGAGGCCAGAACCCTAGAAATGACTGGGGTCAAACTAATTCCCCTATGGTTTTCACAAGAGCTCCTGATACCCTTTTTGAATATAGGAACTATTATCGCGTGACCCCAGCACAGAGGGATGGTCTCTGTCGACCACACAGATTAAAACAGCTGAGTCAAGGCCTCGACTAACACCTCTCCACCTTCTTTAAAAAGTTAAGGGGAGGACCGTGAGACCTCCCCACTGGCAAAAACTGCGCGCCCGAGCGAACCCGATTAGTGTCCGTCGCGGGCTTCAACCCGCCGGAGTGCAATGGCCAGCCTCCACCCGGGGTCAAAGCATTCCTGATCACCCTGAACCCGGCGCCATCTCACGCAGGGTCAGACTGTCCGTCACACTGTACGACAAGTATGTGGGCTACATCGCGGTTGCTGGACCGCCTTTCCTATACATACGTAGCCACGATTACGTAGAGTGACTGCTGTTTTCCTTCCCTATATAATTCGACTCACTATTACGTAACGTCACGTACAGTTTTTCATCACACATCACTCGCTTTTCTGTACCTCTATGCGAAGGGGTCTACGTATAAGATATCTCAATAAAATACCTACGTTATTTAACTGTCACCGCGATGTGCTTGATCAACTGATCCTGTGTGTGATGAGAAGTGGAGGTTTCCCGTTTGTTTGCTCTCAGGAGGCACTGGTCTTCCCCGCTGGGGGTTATTTTAGTTCGATCATTTCTCCGAAGAAGTAAGTTTTCACAGTTATCTAAACGTGTTCATTAATATTAGCATTTATTACCCTTTTTTACCTCATCGTCGTCATCTTAGCAACCGTGAGCCTGATCATAAATTACTGTGGCTGAGGCCGCCATTCACCTCAACAGTGACGTGGAATATCTTAGAAGAAAACTTGTTGATGAAAAGGTTAACTTAACATCAATAGCAATAATAGAAATACTAGTAATAGAAGACTAGGTGGAAGAACCAAGAATAGTATGGATGCAGGTACGCCATTGACTACGGCACACCGCCATCTCAGATAGTGTTTCTAATCAGCGATTTGAGTGATCACGAGGGCCTCATCCCGGCAGGTGACACCTACCCATTTTACCCATTGGAGCAACTCGGTTTTCATATTTCGTGACCACTTTGTTACTTGACCACCACGCAGTCCTACCCAGCTGTTGGTGGTCTCAGTGTATGATGCCCGATACGACAAACGCTCAGCTGGCACTCAAACTACGTGGCCCAACCATCGTAGGCTGTACAACGCTGTTAGGTGACTAATTAATCGCGCGTCCCGAACGTTTCGGAGTACGCACCGGCGAACGGCCACGTTGCTCACGCGACCAGTCCACTTAATTTGGGCCAGTTGGCGGAGACAGCGATGATCAAACACAGCGAGTCTGTTTATCTCTTTGCTGCGAACAGACCATGTTTTCGAACCACAGGGCAAAACAGAATGTACGCAAGCATTATGTACCATTCCTTTTAGCGACAGCCGAACGTCTTTTCCATGTCACAAATGACGCAGGCTGCAAATGCATCTCGTGCCTTTGCCATCCTCGCTGATATCTCGTCAGCAATATTACGGGCTTACGAGATAGTGCTACCCAAGTATGTGAAACTGTCCACAGTCTCAAGTGGATTGTCAGCAGTGAAGAAGTTAGGAGTGAGAATGCTCCAGTCTTGAAGAATCATTATGCACTTTGAATGTGCGAGGTGCATTGCATATAAACCAGCCCTGTCACTCACCTTGTTCAGCATGGTCTGCATGTCTTCGGCAGGTGGTCCAAGCAAGACAGTATCATCCGCACACTCCATGTCCATCAATCTTGCGCCAGGAAGAAGCTCAACACCAAGCTCACTGGATTTTTCAAACACATTTTCCAGAATGTCGCCCACGACAAAATTGAATGGGAGGGTGGGGATCGGACACTCTTGACGAACACCGCCAGAAGTGGTGAACACCTGAGACAGTTATCCATAAGCTCTCATCCTGTTTGCAGAGTGAACATACAGTGATCTCAACAGACTCACTTATTTCCACACGAAGAAGGCAGCTCTAAAGAACGTTACAAGCAATCGAATCGAAAACAGCCCTTAGGTCTAAAAAGACCGTCGTTGGCTGCCTGTAAGAGTGCCGATTTTCCAAGATCCGTCGTAAGGTAAAAATGTGATTCACGCATCCACGATCGGACCGGAATCCTGCCTGTGTGTCTGACCTTCTCTGGGCTTAGTGAACTGACGTAATATAGGGCCATTGGGTGACTTAGACGCAACAGACACCAAACGGATGTTTCTGTGGTTGTCGCACCGACTTTAGGCCCTCTTTTTGAAAACAGGAATTACTCTTGATACGCATCAATCACGAGGTGCTTCTTCAGCTTCCCAAACAATCTGAAGGAGTTCTGTCAGTTCTTATATCCACCGTTCCTCACCATCCTTGTAAATTGAATGAAGAGAGGTCTGGTTCAGCAGCCTGGTTATGCCTCAGTAACTTGGGCCGGTTCTGCTCGATGTATGGTACCCTAAGGTAACCCTATATACCGTTGTCTCGCATGTCGGACTTTTGAGTCAGCTCACTTTCGGAGGACAAACTACTGGGAAGTATCATTAGTTATCGTTTTCCCGATAGTGACATTACTCATCCACTGCCACTTTCTTCTGTTTCACACCCCCCCCCCTCGTCTCCACAAGTTTTGTCTTCTGTGTACCATCGGATGATAATTGTTTTCGGAAGCTAAGACAGCTGTCAAACGTTGGCGTAATCAGTGTTCGCATTCTCTCACAAACCGGTCAAAAAGCTGCTCTGGCAAGTACTGTTTCAATTATGAAACCTGATGTGTGCTGCAGGTCGGGACCGCGAGTCTACGATTCTGGTACCGTTAACAACTTTAGGTCAACTCAAGATAACTGTCGATCTAAGCGCTTCTATTCCAAGGTGTATGGTGACGCCGAAGCTGTATCTCGTGGTCAAGCTGGGGTGGGAATCGCACTGAGTTCCACAACAGAGCAGTATTTGCCCGGTTGGATCCCAGTGAACAGTCGCTTATGCACTGTCAAACTCGATACATCGGTTAAAGTCTGTCAACGCAAATCCGAAAGGTGCTGTATATTCATTACACCGGCGTACTCTCCAACGGACAGTAGTCCGGATGCTGTCAAAAATGCGTTCTACGACGCCCCCGTTGACCTACCGAAGCAGACTAAACACTCTGACATCGTCATACTAACAGGCGATTTTAATGATCAGCCTGGTCGTCCTTCTTCAGAGAAGAAGCGGCCGAGTGATACGTTTGGTGTCCAGGCACAACGCACTGATAATGGGAACAGACTGCTGCGGCTGTGCGCATCCCACGGTCTCCATATTTCGAGCACCGAATGCCAACATAGGAAGATGTATTGTGTTACATGGAGACCTCTGTGTGCTTCTCAGCCGTGGACCCAGTTGGACCACATAGCAATCAGTTACAGGTGGCGCCATTCTGTTAAGGACTGTTGTGCCTTTTGTAGCAACTACCTGGACTCGGTCCATGCTGTTGTGTATGCCCGTTTTGTCATGTCATTCGCCCAGAGGCCATACGCCCGTAAGTGCAAGATATCTATCATTCGAGCGAGGAGTGTGAAACGTTGGCGAACAAGTTGCTCAGTTCAACTCAAGTGAGGGAACTTAAGTAACACTGGGAACAAATCGCAGCATCTGTAAAAGCTTGCGGTGAGGATGTGTTCTGAAAGAGTTGTTCAGTTGCAACAGAACTGGATTTCTGTCACGTCGATAAGCCTTGTGAACAAGCGTCGTCCGATTCCAGTTGACCCTGAGTTTGACGACAACCGTCGAGAACTCAACTACAAGCTGATCATAAGCTTGCACAAAGACCATGAGCACTACTTTGTCGAACAGTCGAAAGGGATTGGACAAACTTTTTTATGCGTACATGTTGTGTTGATGATGACAATCTAGTCGAACACCGGGGGTACACTTGGTGATCGTTTACTCATCTTCGTTATTGGCGTTTCATGTTTACTCCGTGGTTTTTGTGGGGCGAGGAATGTTTTTGGACCACATATCTATTGAATGCATATGCATATGAGTATGAATAAATACTATACATGTGTATGGGTGAATTACTGTTCATTGTTTGTTTTCCTTTCAGGTTTTGGCCTACTTTGTATTTATATCGGTAATCTATCCGAGGCCTGTTTACCTGGAATGCGCGGCATCAAAAGAAGTGAGCTTTTGTCTGACATTATTACGTGAATGCTTCTACGCTTATTTAATTTCTAACACAGGTTTAGACAGCCTGACGGTATTCATCATCATCATCATCATCATTCTCACTGTCATCAACATCATCATCATCATAACAGCCATGAGTCTCACCATAAGGTACTGTGGCTCGAACCGCCGCTCGTCTCAACAGCGACGTGGAATATCCTAGAAGAAAACGTTACTAAGAAGGTTGAAAATTATTAAAACAAGACTAAGCGGAAGAACTAGAAATGGTATGGATACAGGTACGTCATTGACTGCGACATGCCGCCATTTCGGATAGCGTCTCTAACCAGCGGTTTGAGTGCTCACGAGGACCCCATCCAGGCAGGCGACACCTACCCACTTTGTTCAATGGAGCAGTCCAGGTCTTCATATTTCGTGACCACGTTGTTGCTTGACCACCACGTGGTTTGACCCAACTGTTTGTGGCCTCAGTATATAATGCCCGGTACGATAAACGATCAGATGACATACGGAGTACGCGACTCAACCATCGCAAGTTGTCTACCATGATTAGCTAACACGTTAACTTGTATGTTGCCTGATGGCAAACAGCTTTTATTTTTAAAAGCTACACTCTGGAAAATCCTGCTAACCTTTAACACGGGTCCCGTTATCTACTTTAGGTTCACGCTTTTTTTTATGACGAACTTCTGTTTGTACAATTCTACGGTCTTCCGTTACTGGATGGTTTTTCTTATGGGATCCCAATTGGGATAATTTAAATAATTCAAAAACGACTTATTTATGTTTCTGTTTTCATACGTTATGGTTCATTTCACTAGTTCAGTAGTCTTGTATTTCGTAAACTAAATTGAATACGGATTGTCCTCTGTCCTTATGTTCCGATTAAGGCTCTTTTGATCATCTGCTGTTCCTCTCGCTTTTTAATTGTTTTAATGACCCACACGCTGTGAGTAGTCTTTTCAGAGTGTGCACTTTTTTTTCACGTTACCATAGGCTATGCCAGTTAGCATGACCGTTTCATGTGAACGTTTGCCCTCATCTGTCATATTGGACTATACTGAATTGCATGCATACTTTATTTAGGTACTTGCATGTGTGATGGCGGATTTTAAATCCGAAACGTTCGATTTGAAGTTGACACCCTTAGCATCAATCTTTCTGGACTGATTATTTCACGTTGCTTTTTGTGTCTTTCAGCGGCTGCACCGGCGGGGGCATTGATATCCCTAGGCAAGCATAATATCTTTCAAACTAACTTGTACCGTAGGTACCAAAACGAAGCGAACCACACCGTCCCCTTCTTATCCTCATGGCGGCTTGATTAAAAAGGCGAAAGCCGATTTTGTGGAGGGTAAGTTTTACGTCTTATAATCTTGGAATGGTCGAGCACTATGGTCGATAACCTAACAGATTTTCCCGTTCCTTCTGTAGTGGAAGCTGGTGAATTGGTGCGTCGAACCGAATCCGCTCTAAGTTCAGGAAATATAGCTTTAGCTGAGTCGCTCATACTCAGCGCCTTGAACCAGGTGCGTGCAAATTGCGGACCATCGTTTGGAAGCACCATGTCCTCCTCCGTTTCTGGATTACGTATATCCGGGACGTCTGGATCAAGGCTGATCGCGGGGTTCTCCATAGGACTGTTGGTGCTTGCACAAGCACATCCCAGTTTGTTTGGTCGAATTACCGTTCTAGACCAGCTGATGGCGCTTCTGGGTATGAGTCCCCGCGAGCTTGGCATTTCGTTACCTCCGGGTGCGGTGGCTACTATTAGTGCCCGTGCGAGAGGCCTTCACGTAAGTGTACTTTCACCTTTCCGCCATGTTTTTCTGTTTGCTTTTATGGTTACTGTATTTCTTTGTGTTTATTTCCCTATGGGTGTCTTTTAGATATTTTGTCTCTTGGCTGCTGCAGGTTGATGTCGCTGTCATTCTCCCGGTGGGTTTATGAAAGTGTAGGCTGCAAAACGTTTATTATTCATCACGGGTCTGTCGGTTACGCCATATTCATCAATATTAAGCCCGAGGTTCAGTCGGTGGACGATAATTTTGTTTTTATTATCAATTTCAAATTTGCCCATTTGTTCTTTAATTTTTTCGAATTGGTTGGTCGTTGTTACTTGTTTTTTCTGGCTAAGCCTATTGTTACATGCTGATGCTAATGTAAACCATTTTCACTCCCACTAATAAAACAGTTGACTGAGAGTGTTAGTAGAGTGAACATTATGGATTTGTGGTTTTTCAGTGCTGTCTTTCATCACTTGACCTTAAGCACAATTTCAAATCCCAGCCTTTACTGCGAACAAGCGCTGGTGCGATGTATTTATCTTCCACTACATAAACGCGCTGGAACCAATAAAAGTTGTCTTTGCCCTGAAAGACCATTTCACTCATTTTAACCTTCTTCCTTCACTTCCCCCAATTTTCCTCTTATCAAAGCCAAACAACTGGTAAACGTTGACACTTTTGAGGTCTGCCTACTCAACAAATAAATCAACAGGCTACTCTGGCGAGCCTTCTCACAAGTCTGAAATTGGATGTGTTATGCCTTCGAAACACGCTTTCACGATCCTAGCATAATTCCTTAACTTGAATTCACCCTTGTATAAAGCGACGGGCCACGGGGTTTTTCTCAAAATCTCCGGTGTTGACGAACCCAAATCTCACGGTCAAGCCCAAGTGAACATCACTTTGAACTCTATCGCAGAGCAGTGCTTCGTCGACTAAATCCCACTAAACGACCGCCTGTGCAATGGCAGACAGTACTTCGGTCAAAGTCGATCGACATAGACCAGAATGGCGTTGTTTGTTTGCTATATCTAGACTTACTCAAACAGATAACAATGCAAATGCTGACTAAAGTGCTGCCTACGATTCCATTTTTGATCACCTGAAACAGATCAAATATGTGGACATCATTGCGTTTGCTGGTGATATGAACACGCGAGTTGGTCATCATAGTCCAAATGGGAAGCGGTTAGGTGGTATGTTTGATGTCTGCACGTGGCACGTTATCAATGGCGATCAGCTATTACAATAATGCGCATTGCACGGACCCCGTATATCGAGTTGGGTATTTCAGTACATACGACCGCAACATGTCACGTGAAGATCACTCTGTGCAACTCAACCATGGACACAAATTCATCATATTGGTGTCAGATATCGATTGCGCCACTCCATAATCGGCCATTTCGAAGTAAGCAGCTTAACTCAAACCATACCGTTGTTTGTACCCGCTTCGTTTTATCGTTTACTCGAGGATCATCTGCCCGCAAACACGAAGTGTTTAGTTGGAAATTAAGTGACGAGGGTGAACCAAACGCCCATCAACCAACACCAACAGTTAGACAGCCCAGGTCACGACATTTGAAAGAAATCTCAGCAACTATGCAAACCCAGTTCGAAGGGGTCTATTCCAAAGGAGCGCCGTAGACAAGGCGAGAATAGATTTCTAATGATTCAGCAGAGCTTACGGACAAACGTCGCCCGATCTCCCTGACTCCGAATACAAGGACCGCAATGGACTGAAACGCAAACGTGTGAAGAGTCTGCTCAAAGACCTTGGGGCTTATTTATCCGAGCGGTCCAAAGAGATGGAAAAGGCATTTTCGTCAGGGAATAGCCGAATGCTGTTATTCTTCATTTGTAATTGCACAGACCGCCAACGTGTTAGTGAGACTGTATTTGAAGAATACTAATGGAGACGGTAGCTGTAGTTTTACAAGCAATACTCTATGGAAAATTGAAGTGGTTTTGGAGTCTAAATTATTGCAACGTCCGGACCGGCTGTTTACGAGAAAGCACATTTCCCCGCTCTATATGAAAGGCTGGATGCTTGATGCCTAACGGCAGTCATTCTCACTTTCAGAAGACGTGTCAGGACGTCATGAGACAAACAGAGATATTAACGTTATCTCTACAATACCCAAGATGCGTACTGGTCTCATAATGCGGCGGTTTCTGATTCTCAGAATGGACTGGATAAAAGAACAGGTCGGATTTCGGTCTAGTTTCAGGTGTATCATAAGTCCATCATGCGACAGACACTGGGGAATTGTCACTCTTTTTGTGAGGCAACCGACGCGATATTTCTGGACCCAAAGACCGCAGTTAGCTCTGTTGGCAAAAATGCTTGTATCCGCGAAGTTGTTGGCTCTTTCTCTCCTCTCTGCTAGAGCTTCATTGTTTTGATTCTCTTCCTTTCTCTTCCTTTCCTCTCCTATGTGTATATGGACCATTGTCAGTATCAGCGTCAGCCCGAACCATACTACCCGTTGATACGACTTAAACTTAACAATGATGATGCTAATTCTCCCCATTCACGTTTGTGCCAGGCACTATCTAATTGTTGTTTGACCTTAGGATTCGAGCATCTGGACCTGACTCAGCTACGCTGTCTTGCTGACGGTTCCGATTGTGTAATGTGTTATGGTTTCATTTCATTCATCCCTAGAGCGTCAACTTGGTTTACCGTTTTATTCTGATTATTCCTCCGTTTTGGTAGTACAGGTTGTATTACCTAGGGACACATTTCCACCAGTTAATAAGTTTGTTTATGGTACTGTTATTGGATGCTTGCATTTTCTTCTGTTAAAGGCTACATACACCTTCGCCTTTTTGCGATATTTATTAGGTTTTGGTTGCTAATCTCATCTACTTCGCGTTGGAAGGGCAGACGAAGTGGCCGTCACATCTTGTTAAGGTTAGTGTCAAGTGTTCTCTTGGTTTGTGTTCATCTATCGCTCTCTCATATTTCACGTCTTGAAGTATGTATATGGTCGTTTGTTGAGCCTTTGTCGTTATTACTGTTAACCCGTTCAAACTGCACACGGTTCTTTGAACACTCATGTCAGTGTATCGAGTGGTTTATCTTTTTTTGCCGTTTTGCTAACAGCCATCTCTGTCTACTGGTTCCATTCTTTATTTGCCGGTCGTCTATCCGTATCGGGATGTTGAATCAACAAAAGTATCCTTGAACCATTTACCACTAACCCTATTCTTGTACCGCCTGCCAACTAAGATGTCTTATAAACCGTCTTCTTCTTGTTAGCTTTATTTGGAGGATTGCTTGTCAGACCGCGTTTGGGTGGATCAAGACGAATGTCGCTTATTCGTTTTGAATCTTGAGACAGCTTTTCCAAAGGCATTTGGTGATCCACGTGGTTTGTTCACAGTGCTGTCAAATCCTCCCAGCGTTGGATCTGCCTGCACTTCTGGGACCATTTCCAACCAGCCTCCAACTACGTCTAACGCAGTTTATTACGTAATCGGCCTTTCCAATACCTCACAGCCTACAAGGAATGATTTGTCCGCTTCCAAGTCACATGATGAAATAGCCGAGGCAGTCTCTACCGTTGTTCGGGCGCAAGCAACGTCAGTGGCAAAGGTCTGTTTTTTTAAATTTCTGTCGCTTACTAATGTCGGTTTTTGGAACTTAATTCGATTATTAATATTTCATTATAGACCATTTTTGTGTTTCTTGCATCATGGTTTGTCTTTAAGTTAATGATAAGAGTTGGAATACTGTTCCATTTTTCGATGTTCACCTCTTGTTGTTCTTACTTTGTACCAGAACGACAAAGTTTTGACCGCTATAATTTCATATAGTAACGGAACTTTTCCCTCGTGAATAGAGGCTAGAGTGTTGCTGACAGTGGTTAGTATAGTTGGCTAAGTTCAAGTTTGGTATAGATCAACTAAACCGTTCAGTCATTATAATGCCTTGAAAATCTCTGTTTCTGAAGCGACTTAAGTTACCAAATGACTACTTCCGTTGGACACCATGCTAGCCGATTAAACCAACAGGATCATTTGATCATACTCATGGACAATGATTTTATAGTGCGGGGCCTAGCTTCCACCACACTGCGCAAAATTACATGTAACATATAGCCGCGGCTCGGTCTTCTCTGATGGCGATATGGAAAGTCGATCGAACTGCAAACGCGGGAGTATTTTCATTTAAACACCACTCACGCTTAGTCGCAGCTCTCGCGTTCAGATGGGTATTTCACCTAGCCCGCTCCGAAAGGAAACGGCAGGATCGACTTTTGCTCTTATTAGCACTTATCAGTAGTGCATATCCTCGTCCGGACCGGAATTCACGTCTCGGCCCTAGTGCTTGGACTGTAGAGAGCCATCCACCCAAGGTTGTGGTTGAACATTTGGATGTGATTATTCTGTCATACATATTGTGAGGTTACAGACGTTTTGGTTAACATACTCAGCTCACAAACACGAAGGTAGGAGTAAGAACTTTGTTCCCGAAGAGAATACGCACTACTAATGAGCTCTCATAAAAGCGAAACTCGAATCTAGTGCTTCCTTTCGATATGGGCTAGCCACGATGCTTACCTGAATGCGAGGGCTGCGATCAAGTGTGAGTGGCGTTCACTTTGAAGTGATCTAAACCCCCTAACTTTCATTAAAAACGTGATTTACTGGAACATTCCAGCTGTACTACGTGTGCTGCTCTTACTCAGATTAATCCACTCCTGCAGTTTGCCTTATTGGTAACTGGTGATAATTGTAACCACAGGAATTAATCTCATACCACGACCTGTAGTTCAAGTATGCGATCGTCCGAAGCAATGAGCAACTGTGTTCTGACAGTTCAGCAGTTGTAATTATAGACTTGAGAAAAATCAATACAAAACGGCTACCCGGAAAGGTTTTTAAACAGAGCTATGCAACAACAGAATGAAAGGGATCAACTGTATCAAGCGGAGAAGAAAACTGTACACATCGCGTTACCCTTCAAGGGTGACACGTTAGCTGAGACTATCACACGTAGACTCACAAGGGCAGTTAGTGCAACGTTCTACGCGGCTAAATTACGTGTCCACTTCACAACCAATCCGGTCTTGTGCCCACGACTAAAAGATAAAGTGCCTGTTTCTGCAGCCTCATTTTGTGTATACTCATTCAATTGTTCCTGTGGAACCAGTTATGTAGGCCGCACGACCAGGCGCTTATCTGAACGGGTCCGGGAACACCACCCAGCTTGGCTGAACAGTGGAATAACGAAAACTGTCAACAGTGCAATACTATCGCATCTGGTGGATTCGAATCACTCTGTCAATGTGACGGACGCATTTCGCCCAATCTACCGAGTTAAAGCCACCCAATCGAGAGCAGCGAAGCGTAGGATTCTGTCCACAGCTGAAGCTATTGGAATTCGCCTGTACAACCCACCCCTGTGCGCACAGAAACGTTTTGTTCAGGCGTTGGATCTGCCATGGCCAACCCCACACCCTGTTAGCCTGTCAAGACCCACGGTTCAAGTGGGTACTTGATTGCAGCGTGACATTGAACTGATTGACCTGATAAACTACCCGTTCCCCATTTACCCCCTTTAATGATTCCCCTGTAAAATTCGTGATATAAATGTGATGTATTTAGCCTGGTGATGAATCACTGAAAACGAGCTTGTTCGCTACACAGTATTTTTCAAAAATCAATATGCCTCGTCATTTCGGTGCAGCCGATGAGGAGCAAGAACTCTACACTTACCATATCCCGTTCGCGTCTGACAAACTTATTTTTTTCCAAGTATATATGTAATCAGGTATGTCCTAATGTGCAGATCTGACCTTACTGTCGTTCCAACAACTGTGTTGTTCATCTCGATATGTCATGCTGGATATTGGCTCTTATTTAGCAGATTGAATGAACTTTGTGTTTTCACATTGGAAATAAATTAATTGAGGTTACATCTGTGGACATGATGTTAGATTTTCACATACACGCCCTTCGCTAACCGGTGGAAGCCGTCAATAACATTTCAAACTTATTAGTTTAATTTTGTAGGACATTTGTGTCCCAAACTGAAGTGACTATTTTAGTCGTTCCAGGAGTAGTAAGTGTTCCATTTCTAGTGTTTAACTGTATCGTAATTCACTCTTGTTTCCTGGTTGCAAATCAGTGCTAATGGGATACCTTTTTTCGTCATTCAGTAGCTTAACTTCATGCCTTCACATTTTACTGACCTACACAGATTGTTCATGGTCCTGATTTCATCACTTCCGTTGTTCCTCGTTTCGAGGCCTGCCGCCAAGCTGTTGAAGTAATCATTGTGAACACCTTGAGAGAAGCCATGGGGCGTAGAGCGGCTGGCAGTGGTGTTTCATCCAGCTCTTCATCCTCCACTGGTGGCGCTTCCGGGTTGGCTAGTTCTGCAACAGTCGGTGCATCGCCTTCAGCTGTATCTGGTGGTCCAGCCGGCGGTGGTGGCAGCAGCGTGGGGGTCAGTAGCGTTAGTGGGGCTGGTAGCTCCGGCGATGTAACACAGCTGCGTAATCTGATTCGGACCGTCGGAATGGCGGTCGGCCTTCCGGAGATCCGCGGATTAGTAACCACGAGATTGGAACCGTGGCTTACGGTATGCTGTATTTTAGTCCGGCGTATTTTCGAAGTTTATATTTATTCTTAAACTAGTGTGATGAAGGAGTATTTTTTGTTGTTGTTTTCACAGAATCCGAAATTGCAACTGTTCAGCATCGGTTTGACCGCCTTGTTAGCCACCAATTGTCGTCTCGGTGGACTATCCCCGCATGATTTGGACCTAATGGTATCTATGATTTATCGGATTCGATACAAGCTGCTGAAGCCCAGTATACAGGTAACATTCAGTGGTGATTTTTTTTTGACGGCTCCATTTTGAATAATGTTGTTGCTCAGCTACCGTTAGTATGAATACCTTGAAGATTACTGACCAAATTTATGGTCTCTAATTTGAAAACAATTACGGATGTAACAGCCATAAGGAGCAAAAGATTAGCCAACTCCGTGCCTAGGTTTCAGGATTTTCAACCGTGGTCCTGTTCCAGTATGTGCTTATGAATCCACCGTAACCTTTGTACTTGTAAACGGTGTTAATGAGTGAGATCGTCCCCAATTTTCGCACTCCACGATATTCAACACAACATACAAGGTCGCATGTAAGCTAAATATTATCATGCCGCCAGAACCTGAACAAAGGCGGTCACAGAAACTGGGCTTCAATCCGCTACTATGTGATTATTCTTCGAACGTCGTTACGACTGAGTTTCTGCTGCAATAAGTTATTCACGATCCCGTGGTCCAACACTTTAGAATAGATGGTGTATCACATGGAGTGGCGAATGCCATAGATGCTCTCCTTTTCTCGTGTATTACCCTGACTGTTTGAACACGGATTCTCAGGAATTTCTCTGTCATCAGACCAACTTCTCATCTTCCGTTGTCTTTTTTAAAACTTTTTAAAGTGTCTACTTAGGCGACCGCTAGGCTTACAACTTGATATGACCGAGTTCCACCGGGATCTGTGCACCCGAAGCCCTCTAATGTTAGACTGTCCCGGTCAGTTCATGATGGTACTATAGATTATACCAATCGAATGCAGTCGTGAATTGGTGTAAGCGTACCGTGAAGTTATCTACCCCGGTCACTTAATGTCAGATGATAAGGATACATGGTAGTCAAACCAGCGACTCCAATTGTGATAAAAACTGCAAAGCACAGTTTACAAAAACCTTCCTCAACCCATTCTGGGACCGTAGTCGATGCTTATTCGTTCCCAGGCCTACCCTAAAATGGTTGATTGATTTCAGAAAGAAGCGTAACAGTTAAGAGAAATAATTCACATACTTTCCTGCAACCTCGGTGACCGCGGTCTCATGGTTTAGTGAGTAAGTGTCTGGACTACAACCTGTCGCTTATTCACGGTTCATGGGTTCGATCCTCCGGCGTGTATGGTGCTGATAGGACCTAAGTAGGTCGAAACAGCTGTCCACCATTTCGCCGGTAGTCATTTGGACTAACTGTTTACGGTTGTTTTCTGTTTCTAATCGTTCGCTGTGCTCACTTCACCGTAATGCAGCTTTCCGCTATCAACAGCATGGTTCATAGTAAACAACCACTTCGCTATTTCGACCACTGCCTTGTTGAGTAAGAAGCTTGGTCCTGTGATATGTTGTTGCCCTCCTGATAATTTAGGAAGTTGGTTGATTTTCCGGGCTTGGGTTCATTTCTTAACCCCGATCTCTGGTTTCTGTGGCAACCTGATTAGCTTTCTGAATTTTCTCTCTCTAATTAATGCCGACCCTGGGAGACCCGTTGTGTTGGAGTCGATAGACTTTCCCCTCTACTCCTGAAAAATAAAATTCTAGATTGAGTGACCGTTGTTCCGTCAAGTGAAGATGCCAGGAGTGGTTTCTTTAAGGCCCCAGTCTTCTATTGGAGTTCCGCTGCACCGAACGAAAGTGGGCCTCTAAGGCAATAATCGGTTTTACAGTGCATTGTTTACTAGTAAAAAGGGCTATACAATTCGTGTGAACAAATCGAGAGAAAATACACATCATGGTTTGTGGAAGTAATCGTTTTCAAATTGATCATATATTTTCTACTTATTGCAAAAGTCGCGAGACAAGTGAGGGATAATTGACACCCGGTGTGTGTACATATTGTAACGAATATTGACAAATTCAGGGACAAAAACGCACTGAACAGCTGCGGACTGCAGTGGATGTGGAGGTTTATTAAATTTATCCTGTCCGTGATGTTCAGAAGAACTATATTGAACTACTTTAGCCAGGGAATTCCATACACATTTTACTAGACATGTTCGGTTTACTTGCTTAGATATTATACTATTACTGCTGTTCATTCTGTTTTCTCATTCGAAACGTATGAACAGTAGCCCTCAAAATAGCATCACAAACTAAACCAGATTTTCAGCTATTTCAGTACAGGGTGCTTGTTGCCCCGCCACGCACTGGGCCACTTAAGGAGTGGGCGGTATTGTGAGACTGCCTGAATTGTCGGGATTAATGTGAACTGTAATCGACTAGCTTGGCAACGTAGCTACACCGTGAACTGTTATGTAAGCAGAATTAGTTCCGTCTGTCTGGTTCATTAACATTCGCTACGCTGTTTTGTTCATGAAATTGAGTGCCTTACTTATGGTTTGTCTTCTCATTGCATCCCCATTTCATTAGTCTGCATTCTTCGAATCCATTAGTCACATGGTGAAAGCTGCACCGACGAATTTGTACACGATTATCAACTTGTGTGCTGCTTCAGAGCTTCGTCCTACCCAGGCCTCCGATGCGATTGAGGCGAAAAATCAACCAAGTCAGCACGTTAGTCAATCTGTGCTACGCATCGCTGAGGCTGTGCGAATCATGACACAACGAGAAGAGCCCACGGGGGAAAGTGGTTCGACTCCCACGTCTCATGGTCAGCAGCCAAGTCCGTTGAATTCTGCTACAATGGCTGCCGTTGCTGCAGGTGCTGCCACGGCGGCTTGTAGAGCATCAGCGTCTGCATACTTTATCCTGCCATTTCTCTTCCAACGCTTTCCTACTCAGTGGGTTCGAGTAAGCAGAAACTTGATCACAAAGAGTGCGATGTTTTAGCCTTTATCACATCTATATTTTGTTTACTGTTCCGGAATTGGTGTGCTGTATTCCTTGCACATTTGAAATGTTCATATGATAATTAAATCCACTAATGAATCAATCGTCATGTTTCTCCTATTGATGCGATCCATCTTCGGCTGTAGTTTCTGTAGCTTGTTTCTGTATCTGACGGCTTGTTTGCAGTACTCATCATAACTCGCTCACTACTGTCAAATTACAACTGAACACTTTTTATTGAGAGCCGTTTTGCGTGTTCTCATCGATTCATCAGGTTGTATAGGAGTTTAAATCCGCTCAACGGCTGACGATTCATTTCCGTTCACCGATTAACTTAAATGTCTGTTTCGTCCGATTGAAATTGTTCAAGCCTATTAAATTCCATTCCTTTCATTTAGCTGATGGGGAGTCTCCTGCATGAACGTCTTTTGCTCTCCGCAACCTCTTGTCTGATGCCACGCGATCGCTCGCCTTTATCAGAGGATCAGTTAATCACTGAATCGCAAAATAGCCTGTCGTCCGTCTATCAATTCTTACGTGAATTGTCCCGTAATTGGCGTTCCAATTTAGGCGATCCGATTGGGTCTTCTTCGTCCTCGTCGATTTCTCCACAGTTCGGGCCACAATCGTTTCTACCCTGTGCTGAATTAGCAGGTGCCCTGCTCCAAGATCGCTCGCACCGTGGTAACACAACCGTGTCGATGGCGGCAAACACCGTTGTCAATTCGTTGGTAGCTTCTCAAGACGGATCAGAGTCTAAAGGCCATATTGCTGCATTTCAGTCCTACCTCGTTGGTCTGGTCTCCCTGATCTGCGCGTTGCAAATGCTGTCAGCCAGCAGACCGTACTTGAACACTGTACCCACAGCGAGGCGAACAAGTGAGTGTTGGCACTGTTCAGCTTGTCTAGTTAGTAAATTCAATGGGCTGATAGCACACTTTTCGATCCACTGTTTATGTCATTACTATTATGTTTTATATTTGTGAACTAATTACTCCAGCTTACTTCAAGGAAATAAGCGGGGCCTGGACTAAAGATAATCAAAGAAGAAGCTAAGAGACAAACATAACTAACCATCATAATAATAATAATAATAATAATAATAATAATAATAATAATAATAAATTTTTCATCAGGTTAATCCATTTCTGTCGTGTACTAACAAGACTGTGTTTCAGTCTCGTGACAGAATTTTTTTTTTACACCTATTTCTGTCACTTTTTTGGTATTTTGGTTTGGTTGCATGTATCATTTACTTGATTTTTCGTTGTTTTTTTGGTGTTAATGGTTCGGAACTGATTCTCTACATTTGTGTAGGCAACCATAACGAGGCAATGAAGGCACACCAACTAGCTTCGCGTCAGATTCGGCTCGCTTTCCTACGATGGACGAAAACCATTCTGCCTCCGATCGTCAATGCGGCTGTGCAAGCCAGCACTTCTTCTGAAACAACTGTGAACACGGTAATCATAGCTTGTTTCGAGGCGCTAAAACCGGCTTCATTAATTCGTCGTGCTCTGATGCTGCAATCTGTTCATCCTTTGCATCGTCCGGAGGTCACAACTTACGAATTACTTCCGTGCTATCCCACCCGTTTGATCTGGAGTGGTGACCAAGATCAAAGGTGAGGTGTTCGAACCTTTGCCGATGTGTTGCATTCTGTATTGTTGAAGCACTTGAATCGGAATCCACGTTTGTCTGTCACGGGATGTCACATGTCCTACGTACTTCTAGTATTTTATTCTTTTGGCAAACGGGGTTCCACCTATTAGTCTGATTGCAGTTCCGGACGCAGTCAACCGCGTTGCATGCCATGGTTAACACTGTATCCACCCTGTTGCTGTTGGTGCTCCTGTTATGCTGACCTCAGTTAACCCAAATACCTGTAATAGTACTCATGCCTACACTTAGGCGTATTTATGATGTACAGCTGAGTTTGATTATTCTCACTACTCAAGTCAACTATTTGGTTCATTCAAACACTACAAGGCCAACCAGTCTTCTTGGTTAAAGCATTCTGTCATGTAACTATCATTTGTTTTGACGTTTGAAGTATATTTGTTTTCTGATTAAAATCTGATTTCGCAAACAAAGGATGTGCATGCTCAGATGGTAAACTACTTCTGTAAATGTGTTTTCAGACGTTTCTTTCAAAGGGATACCACGGTTTATTCCTAGCGAGAACGATGAGGTCATGAGTGAGCATTTACGCACTTAAATATATGCTCATTGTCGGACCTGTTCTGACAGAGATCGGCTTGTTGACAGCTTTGAAGGCTCTTAAGATCTGTGGGTAACCTCTGGTCCTCTGTCAGGCTAACTTAATTGATTTTCATCTAAGTTAAACCGAAAGAAACTTTGTACCATAACCAATATTCGCGTTTGCTTATAGCAAGAACACTTCCATTTCATTAGCCTCACTCGTTCGCTGTTTGTGAGCCGAATTGTAACCGAGAAGTAGCTTCTACATCTTATCATTGGACGAACCCAGCACAGTTTGGTCCTTTCACCTAAACTGATATGCCACCATTTTGTCTGGATTTGACTCTACTTGGTTTTCAGTCCACTGACTCGATTGGTCACCGATGTGTGTTTGCCAGAAAAACTTGTCCATCAACTACTCATCCTTGGATTGGAGCCTAGTTGGCAATTGCTGAATCCACTGGAAGCTGTGGATATGGTATGCGAATTGGTTTGGCGGGCAGCCTCACTTGCCCGTGATTCTGGTAAGTGTGTTTTCACGCTGCTGTTTCTTGTCAACTGAACCGTGGGCTTCGTTTATTCCTCCGGCCACACCTGTCGTAATAGGTCCCAGCTAGCAGTAGCACTCAAGCAGTAGCCATGACAGCACGACGTGGACGGGCTTCTCAACTTCTCCTTTCAGACTACACTTCTAATGTTGCTGATTTTCTCTCATTTTATATATATATTCACTCTCTTCCTCCGTGATCCGTTCAGGCGTTTCCTTTGCGGTTCGTATACAACCACCTAGTAACGGCATGTTATGGTCTCCGATTCATGACGAATTGAGTAGATGAAAGTTGACAAACTACTTCTAGTGTTCAAGTAGTGATGATCGTGCTTTTTTTTTAATACAGCTCACTGATAGCAGCACCAACCATTGAAGCGATTTTGTGCCCTGTACTTCAGACGCTTTTGGCCAACGCTAGTCAGTTTAACTGTGTCATCCAGCCCATAGTTTAGCCATATAGGACAGGATAGTCTGTAGAATGAAAGCTAAAAATAATTTTAAGCAGCATTAGTTGTCCTTAGTCTAAACTGGGGCACTTCAACTCCTATTCTCTTCATTACAGGTAATCCGCTTGAGACTATTGACAGTTTCACATACTCGGGTAGCACTATCTCGTCAGCCTGTAATATTGCTGATGAGATATCAGTGAGGATTGCAAAGGCAGGAGTTACCTTTGCCAAACTGCGTCATCTATGGCGTCGAAAAGACGTTCGGTTGTCGCTGAAAGGAAGGGTATATAATGCCTGTGTACGTTCCATTTTGCTTTATGGTTCGGAAACGTGGCCTGATCACAAAGAAGACATCAACAGGCTTGCTGTGTTTGGCCATCGTTGTCTCCGCCAATTGGCCCATATTAAGTGGACTGGTGGCGCGAGCAATGTGGCAGTTCGGCGGCGCGTATTCCGGAACGCTCGGGATGCGCGATCAATTGGTCAAATAGTCACGGTACACAGCTTGCGATGGTTGGGTCACGTACTCCGTATGTCATCTGATCGTTTACCGTACCGGGCATTATGTGCTGAGGCCACCAACAGTTGGGTCAAACCACGTGGTGGTCAAGCAACAACGTGGTCACAAAATATGAAGACCTTAACTGCTCCATTGAGCAAAGTGGGTAAGTGTCGCCTGCCTGCCTGGGGTCCTCGTGATCACTCGAACCGCTGGTTAGAGACGCTATCCGAGATGGCGATGTGTCGCAGTTAATGGTGTACCTGTATTCACACCATTTCTAGTTCTTCCGCTTAGTCTTCGTTTATTAATTTTCAACCCTTTTAGTAACGTTTTCTTCTAGGATATTCCACGTCGCTGTTGAGACGAGCGGCGGTTCGAGCCACAGTACCTTTTGGTCAGGCTCATGGCCGTTATGATGATGATTAGTCTAAACTATGTACACTTAGGCATGCTGCTTTCACTGTGTCCATGTGTGCATACAGATTTTGTGAAAGAAGAAAACATCCTGTACACCGGCTTAACTTTGCCACTACCATTGTTCCTCCAAGGTGACAATCCATTGCAGCCAACTTTAAACGGCTGTGAATTGGTGGCATTTTCTTTACCGTCACTACATACTATCCGTACATGCATGTATAGAATTGCTGAGTCAACGTTTAGGTGTTAGACTAACTGTTAACCAAGCACTCGTATCTGCACATTAGACTTGTTTGATTTGACCATTTGATTACTGTTGCATGGTACCACCTATTTGGTATTTTCGTGACGTGGTGGTTGGACTTGCCTGTTGTCTGTGGAACTGGAGAGCTATGTTGACCGGAGTTCCGGTCGTTTCAGACATAATCATGTCAGACAAGCTTTCAGGGGATGATCGACTTTCATTCTACACTGAAAGGATTGTATAAGAAGGAGATACAGTATGTTTTCTGTCATTCGCGATTGAAAACTAATTAATAAATTTATCCGAACTGTTTTCGGACATACACAATTAAGCGGCATCTATTCCGAGCAAGTTTATTTCACATATCTGTTTCCCCGCAAACCCATCCGTATGGTCCGCGGTTGATAAAACATCCACCAGTTGTTTTACTTAAAGATTTTCACTTTTAGCTTGACATCACCGGGATTGTATTTTCTCCTGGCAATCCATTTTCTCTTTGTCAGGTCTGGAGACCCTCAGTGTTACGAAAGCCGAACAATTGATCGACTTAATGTATGCTAGCTGCGCTTACATATCTGAACAGCAACTCCCACCGTGAGTTTCACCAAGTTCCATGCGGTATCCCATATTCATTATGAGGAGACGTTTTTGAATTTTTGTTGCTTCCGGATAGATGAGAAAGTGATCCGTTGGTCTAATTTTATCGAGGTGCCGGTTTATTTTTTTGGGTCTTAGACGAATTATCGCGAATTGCAGTTGTCTCTCTGCAAGTCTAGTCTGATGGCTTACCCAAATCATTAAGTCTCATTGAATGTTGTATTGGTTGACGTGTCATTTTACGCTGTATTTATCTGGATTTCAGGGAAATGTCGCAATTGGCTTATGCGCCTGTCTACTGGAAAGTGTCCATTACGGCTGTCATCCTGGCTGCGCACTGTCTACAGACCTGTGGTAATTTTGTCGCATAGTTGCGTAGTACCGGTTATTTTCTATTTACGTTGAGAGTGAAATTAATTTATTAACTGGGCAATGAGATTCTGTCGTTTGCAGTTTGTCTGGACTACCCGTTATGTAATGACAATTAATGAAACTGGTCAAAGCTCGTCTTGTTCTCTCGTCCAACTGAGTTATGTATCCGCAATATGTGAACATCTCGATATTATGTTTAGATATGAGGATTTCAGGAAATAAGCCATACTCTTTCGTCTTCTACTTCCAGCCCAGGGCTTTTTTCTTATGGGCTTGTTGCAGTTGAGTCTGAGTGTAAATCACGTTTATTGCTGCTTTTTTTGTATATGTTCACGAAACTGCGGTGTATATGCTGTTATGGATCGTGTTCATGTGATTCGAACGTAAGATGTTATTCTCTGCCTTGCACAGCGTTTCTTTTTTATTTCACAATGCTTGCCTGGACCTGAAGATGTCCATGAGTCAGAGATGAATCATACACATTGTTTGAATATGGTTTTGAACAATACGAATGCAACACGTTAAGCAGTTAGAACAATTAATACTAGTGGCATACCGAACATTTATGTTGAACTGGTATATCTTGACTTCGTTGTGAATACGAGGACTTTGATACCGTCGGTGACTGCTGTAATAAATTGTTAGTGACTATACTCAGCTAATATTGTACGCCGAAGGTTTGGCGTACTCCTTTGGAACGATTTCTAGGAATGGCGACGATTTATTTTGCGTTAGACTGCCACTTTGGAGCTAAAACTGATCAACGAACAATTGATGGAACTGTTGTTCACTTTGATTTGTTAATAGTTTTTCGTCATTCACGAGAACTTGGAACTTGAAAATACTAGGCGCAATGTAAAATCGATAAACCCAGGAATTAATGACGTCACACCTTTGTTTCGACACTTTGATTGAGTGGTGCGCTCGTGAATGATTTCCGTGGAATACCATCATCGGTTGTGTTTGCGCGATCTGTGGTACTGAGTCATTACTTTCAGATAATGATTTATACGCAAACCCTAATCCTGCCTTCCATTCTGGTCAGGTCACCTTTGCTGTATTGCTATCTAAGTAAGAGATTGGCTGAACAGTATTTTTCTTGTCTGTAGGTTTACATCTGTGGAGCAACTATCCAACAATTCGCCGTCTGATGGAGATGGTTATCACGGGGTCTGTTACGATAAGGCTTTTTTTACTGTTTTGTTGCTCGTATATTGGCGTTCTTTCATTATAGTATGCAAAACTCTAACACGGTAATATTCCATTCTTTCCTTGGTATTGCTAATATGAGCTGATAAAATTCGGTGATTGTGATTATCGCGACCAAATAACCTGTGAATATGTTGTGATCAGTTATTTTTCAGCTTCATGATTATGAAGAGGATTGAAGAGAAACACTTACCGTACCCATGTACAGATTGTTTCTGTCGTACTTGCGGATCGCACTGCGTTCGTAGAACATTGGGGAGTCTGTGTAACCTTATCTCGGACCCCAGTTGAATATGGTTAATTAGCTGTGGAGTTGATGCCACTAAGCCTACATTAACTCGAAGTGATCGGACGAATCTTTAAATGTACGATGACATTAATTGACAGTACACCATACACTCTTATGTCGATGTGTCCAGTGGCAGGTAGACTGTAATTAACCTACCGTTACTCTGGTAGACTGTATTTGTTTATTCTCCTTTCCCTTGCCTTGTGCCATCGACGTCTGCTAAGCATCCTTGCCTAACCTCTTTCTTACCTGTTTTTGACATTGCATTGTCATCATCTGCATCCTTTATGTGACCCAAATTGTGCCGGTCCAGTAGGTTGACTGTTCGTTCATTTGTTCATTGCATGCTCATCGTTGACTGATTGTTAGATTTGCTGGCTGCCTAATCGCACCTCAGACCGGCAACTTATTTAACTGTGCTAACCACAATAACCGAATGTTAGTTTGTGTACTGGTTGAAAAAGCTCGAATGACATGTTACTTGAATATATATTTGGGCGTTTTTCGTAAGCGCAGTTTTTAGCTGAACTACCTATGCTAAAACACACGTCAATTTCACATTCTTATTGCTACTATACATCACATACGGTTTTTGATTCCATTTACTTATCCATCGTATCCGATTCAAACAGTGCTGGTTTTTCTGGTTATTGTGTGGTTACTCCTCACCAAAACAGATCCGTTCTGTCTGTTCACAGTGAATTCACTTGTTCCGATCAGAATTCATATGCCGGACGTGATGCAAGTGTATTCGAAAGTGAGCGCTTGGTGAGTCACAAATTGTACACTACTAACATTTGATTGAATCTTTTGCATTCGGATAAAATTTTGACCTGATCTCCTCCTACCATTAACGATAGACTTAAATCGCGATCACGTTTGATGTCATGAACAATGTATGTCTCCAACAGAGGAGAATATATAACAACTACATTATTGATCCCTCCATAGAAAGTATCGATTATTACGGCGTAAAATTTTAATCGCAGTCCATTGGGAGGTGTGATCGGGACACTTAATTATCTTGAAGCAAGGAACGATGTTTTGTTGATCTCATTTTATATGTCCGTGAACAATTCTTTGTAATCAGGTTGCATTGGCCAACCTCATTTGGTCATCTATGCAATATTTTTATAAGTTTTTGATTGATTACCATTTGCTGATTAGCGCAGATTTGTGTGCTCTCTTTTATCTGACCACCGCATACGTTCTACTCATAGAACGCTGAAATGGAATTACAATTAATTATACGGCTGGAAACAATGCTTTTGAGTGCGAATTCCAAAGACTCCTCGTCCTCGACCATCGTGGTTTCACCGGAAACGTCCAAACTAGTTGGGCGTTTAGTGCGAAACAACCCAAGGGGGCCTTGTCGATTACCACCTTTGGATCAGCTCAATCTGTTTCGATTTGTCTCGGAAAGTTTGGGTTTGGGACGGCGGCTGTGGCGGAGCCGTGATCCGGACTTTCTTCTGGAGTTAATTCGCCATCAAAGTGAGTATATTTCTGCATTGATAGGCTCATACTTTGCGTTTGTTTGACTTTTTTTTTAGCTTTCCGTTTGAAGACCTGGTTCGTTTGTTGGTAGTTATTTTTGAGAAAACCTCGTTCGTGTGTTATCTTTGAACAGGCCTCATAGCTGCATGAATACGTGTTTATTTGACTCACACTATGCGATAGTTACCCGCTGGGATCATGCAATTTTGTCACTGGAGTTTCTGATATCATTCCTATCATTACGCATTTCAGTTTGGATTGAATCGTTTGGCACATCTTTGAGCGCGCATCAACCAAAACTATCCTGTTTTTTTGCATAAAAAAGTGAAGATTCATCATTGTTACGATCGGTGTGCAAGCATTTTCATTCACTGTATCCTATCGAAGACACGCAT
Source organism: Paragonimus skrjabini miyazakii (assembly GCA_014338405.1). NCBI lineage: Eukaryota > Metazoa > Platyhelminthes > Trematoda > Plagiorchiida > Troglotrematidae > Paragonimus > Paragonimus skrjabini miyazakii. Next base: position 70,587 of record JTDE01002311.1, on the reverse strand, counting down.
CAACTTTTAATTTGGTATGTTTCACTTTCAGCCTCACGAGCCACTGTTCAGCCTTGGTTGGTTCGCCTTGTTGAATCCAGTGATGTGGAGTTTGAGCTGTTGCCGGTTCAGTGTCTTTGCGAATATCTGCTCTGTGATGCGATTTCCAGACAACAAACTGTGCATGAAGATATGCTGCCCTCCCTCGTGGAACATACGGCGGCATTGGATGAGTGGAAGTGGTCAAAAATCAGAACAGGTTTGTCATCATTGCTACGTTTACTATTCGACTCAGTTTGTGCAAACCACTGTCAACTCCAATTCTACTTACCAAACGTTTTCTTTAAGCGTTGCTTCTCAGCTCAGCTCTTAGAGGATTTGTCGCTTCTAGGTATACCGTTTCTGTCGCCGCTTCAAATCCAGACGAAGCCAAGATAGTTCGCAGTTCCGACTCGTAAGTTACGAAATCTGTCACACTATTTACCAACAATACCCTGATCTAGTTCCCTTAGCCGTTGCGCTTCCTTTCGCTCATAGGCTGAAATCGATCAGTCGTTTTGTGGTTGACCTGCAAACGAACAAGCATCCACCACCGCCACAGAATGGGTTGAGAAATGGTTTTTGTAAACGGTTGGTCCCAGTGACCGTCAACGACCATCAGTGACTATCAGTGCTTGGACTACAGTCTGCTATTTATTCACGGGCCATGGGTTCGATTATCCGGCTTGTGTAGTGCTTATGACACCCAAGTAGGTCGAAGAAGCTGTCCACCACTTTGCTGATGGTCACTGGGACCAACCGTTCACGATACACTGATATGATCGTGTGCGTCATACGATCACCATTATCTTTCTGTCGTATGCTAAAACGTCATACAAACCGTATTTTGCACAGTTAGATCTTTCATAAGTTAACAACTCTAACGAAGTACTCATTGGTATGTGTAAAATTTTACCTTCAACTGATCGCATACTTCATCGCTGTAATATTCGGTTCTGGCTGTTTTTCACCCTTGTTTCATGCGTGCGGATAGCTTTATGGCAATAATTCATACGCATTCCTAGTTTCTGGCACCACCGGATAAGTAGATTAAAAAGCCCCATTGATGCAATTTAGTCATCAGTGATATATTTACTCGTTCACAGTTTGTTATTCTAGCATTTCATATGTGCACTAATGTACTCTCCCAACATGAAACATTTTTCGTAGAGAGTTAACGGGTTTCCCCGGTAGATATGTATTTCTTCTCGGGAGGGAGGGGATTTCATCTCATGAAGTCCACTCACTGTGGACACAAGGCAGTGTTGTTTTGGCGGAACCGCCAACATAGTCATCATGAACAGCAGTACATCAGTGGTTCACACTGATGTTTAACTGCCACACAACCATGAAAAAACATCCTTGCACAGGAAGACAAGAGAAGAAATAAGGGGGGGGGAAGGAACCCAACTACTAAAAATAGCTGTCTATATTCAAACAATCAACGTCAAGATGCCTACACCTCTGAAAACAAACAACCGTGCTACAACTGAGTGTAAGGCGTTATCAGCAAGACAGCTTCCTTATGGCTTTCACTACCCCACGTCGTTGATCGCACTAACTCCATAGACAACCCGGCCAAACAACGGAAACGTTCACTCCAATTAGCCCGGTTAGCCGTCATCTTGCCTAAGGTCCCCAGCCACCGACTCTGTGAATCGTCACGGCCCCAGCCCGGGAAACGAACCTGAACTGGAGTGATCTACCTCTTGATGAACGACTTCACTTCTCTACACGATGTCATCATCTATCCACATTACACCGTTGGCAAAGAGTGTTTAGTGTGGCAGACGACTAGCTGGTATCCTTGTACATGATGTAGCTATCCAAGTCTGTGTAAACGTAAAAATTAAGTGAAAGAACTTGCTTGGCAATCACTGCCAAATACTCCTTTCCTAATCTCCTCGTTGCTTATTCTTTGGTACTATCCAGTGTGAGCGATCAAATACCTGAAGACAGTTCACGTCTTCTACTTCGAGCGGCCATATGTAACCACCGTAAATTAATACATCCTTCACTGTCATCTTATATACGCGATCCTTAAGCCTGAGAGAGATGCCTCTCCGTTGCCAGAGGTGTACTAGATTAGCGAATATCGCTCTAGCTTTTCTGTTTCATCCGGTACGCTCCCACCGTCGCTGATGCAGCTTCACATGTACAAAAACTGGGCAAGAACCTTCATAAATTCATTATCCAACAGTATATCTACGTAGTCACAGCAATCTTGCAGAATCATTTTGCACTTTGAGACTGCAACACGCATTCCAATGTACTTAGCAGAGTACGAAAGGGCATCTAGCATTGTTTGTACTGTTTGGGAAGTGTCAAACGGCAACACCTTGCCGTCAGCATAATCAAGATCAGCCAATCTTCTACTAGGGAGGAGGTTCACGCCGGTATCTTGTGAGTGCAGCAATCAGTCCTCCATTATTTCATCTATGACAGTGTTCAACAAGAGTGGCGAAAATGGACAGCTTAGACGTACACGGCTCATGGTGCTGAAACTTTCATACACTTAACCGTAAGCCCTAACTTGAGCTGAAGTTTTTGTTCGTTCCGCCGTGACAACTTTGTTTCATATAAGTGTCAAGTAATTGGCTTGATGATGAATAACCGAAAAGGAGCGTGTTCGCTACACCATTTTTCTGATGACCGTGCTTGGGAATTTTAATCACTATAGATTCTGTTCAAGGATGTACACCATTAAATCACCCTGCCTATCAGCTTGTAACAATTGCTCGATGGTGTGACATCATTTATCGAAGTAAACATTATTGAAACGTACTTGCTGCTCGGATTGAAAGATTTGGAAAAAAAACAAGCTGTTCGACGTTATTTCAGTATGTGCTTTCTTGCGGCATTGTGTCTAGTCCCTGTTTGTCCTTATCTGTTTTACGTTTGCGATTGACGAGAGTAAATTAAATGTTAACATATCGCAGTATATGTCTTCTCTGTGCTCTGATGATTGTGGTTAATCACAGACTAGAGTATTGTTAGTCTGTTCAGGCTTAGACGAGGGACAAGTAGCGATTGTTCTAACTCATGAACTCTCGATTACCAGTTTCCGTTTTTAGAGGCTCCAAACGCGGTTTGCTTCCTTCTGTTTTCCAATCTTGCAGCTTCCTTGGTTAAGCTAATAGTTCTAGGCCTCCAGATTCCCAGAGTTCATATTTGAATAACGTCACCTGCAATGGCAAACGGTTATTAAATAGGTATTGGTTTGGTGTGGTCCACTGGACGGAATTTTTGCCAAATAGGCCTTGGAGTATATTCATTTATCGAATGTAGATCAAAGCTTATAAGATGAAGTTATAAGAATTACTCGCGAACGGATTTATACGCATTAATGATCAGTGTTGAGGTTAATTCGTTAGCAGGTTTGTTTTATCTCTTTGCGACTACGTACTGCGGGGCTAGGCCTCCTTTAAGTACGTAAATGTTTCCCTACTCGGTTTTGAGAGCTCTTTCATTTTAGTGGAAGCACTTGATGTGGATTCGGTACCTTGTTGGCGTACCTCTCAGACAGCATTATTTTCTTCCTTGGGAATACCATATTTGTTCTGGTTTTGATTTTTAACTTTACGATCTGTTTTCTTGTACTCTCTCTATTTATACCATATCTCTTTACCGAATGAGCTACGTCTATCAATCGCAACTGTCGTTTGCACCCATTCTTTTATCGCTTTTGTAGATTTGCTCGTACCGTTTGAGAAGCCGCCAAACGGTGATGCTTCGAACAGTGACCAACACAGCTGGCGTTTGGTTCACAAGTTGCGTGAGGATATTCGCTCGTTTTCCAGTGAATCAACATCGGACGCATTGGTGCGCTGCTTTTTCACGCGATTGAGCGACCAGCGCTGTGTTGTTCGTCGCGCGGTACGGCAGGTTAGTTATTCGTCTGTCGCCGTTTATCAGGGAAAAGGGAAAGTTAATGTTTCGCGGCTCTGGTTTGTCCCTTTACGTCTGCCATCGTGGAGAAATAAAATTAAAACTTCGTTAAAAGATGAATATTTTGGAAAACATATTAATAAGTACCCTTTCACGTATGCCCAACGTGAGAAAATCAGAAATGCGTCACGGTTTAATAGCGGTATTTTGTGATGTTTATGAATTCAGAGCGATCGCTTAAGAAACGAAAACTATCGTCTGAGAGCCTGCCTTGTATCCTAACCTGTAGCGCCCGGCTTTTACATAGCCTTTTTTCGTCTTAAACAACACGAATTGCTGTGTTACTGCGCATAAACGGCTTGCCGGCACCGTCTTTGTGGGTGGAACTCAAAATGACTTTAACTTTCGGCAGATACTTCATTTATCTCACCACTGCTGTCCATCAAAGAATAAGGTCTCGCTTTCGCCGTTCATGTGTTCTTCCTTGCGCTTTCAACTTTTGCTTTCCTTGGGTCTCTTCAAATTTTGTACTATTTTCTGCCGAAGCAGTGCGGCATAAGCTTAGATTGTTGCAACATTATCGCGTACTCGGATTTGAGCGTTAGTCATACTGAACGGATCCTACTGTTCCTCACTTGTTTCCGAATGCATTGCATCGCCAGCTAGTGTTCCCGAATGACGCGCTGTTGTTTCATGATTATAATTGAATGATTGATTGCTGGTCCCTCCGTCCCTTACTGACACGTTGTCTAGTTATGTCTGTTTATGAGTGTGACTGTTGAATACTGACATGAGTGACATTCATCTCTTCATTCGCCTATTGCGTTTTCGCCTTCCCTCCTTTATTCCCCTATCACCTCTTCCCGAGTTTCAGTGCCTACACATACTCGCTTCTTCCGAGTCGATTCAGCACCATACCATGCAACCAGATCCCGTATGCAGTTGGCTTCAAGTTTTACGTTGTTTGAAGCATTTGCCAGCGTTACGCCCCCAGCCTGTCACACTTCAGACGGACTGTGGGGCACCTAGTGAGCCTTTCCATCATTTATTATCCGCGATTTTGGCCTCATTGCTCGTGGAGGATGACCTGGACATACTTACCGCTTATATAATTTTTATTTGCCAAACGACCACGGATTTAGGCTTTATCGTAAGTGAATTGTTTTTATTCCTTACATTTGATGTTATTTGGCTATTATACCTCACCTTTGACTAACCGTTATCTTCGACAGCCATTAATCTCTTCGACAAACCTTCCTGACAGCCTCCTCATGACTTTTCTGACCACTTTTTTCGTCTTCTCTTTTCGTTTCAGACATGGCGTCCGGTCATAACCGGCTTGACCAGCTTTATTCTGTCTCGACAGAGCTGTACTCTACACAGCTTGCTACATCGTCAGACACAAATCGTCAATGATTCTTCGTGCCTAAGTTCAGCTTATGCTGCGCTCGAAGCACTTGCTGACATATTTGTCCGTTATGTGGAGTACAACTGCACCGCAGCTGAGGCGATTCCCGTGGATGAAAACAAAGTAACGTTGAACTATTGACCAGCCGGTTGATTGATTGACAGCATTCGGTTTAGTGTTACCTAACGAGTCTTGCTCGGGCGAAGATTGAAACCACAAAATGGAGTTGTAGGACCTGTTTGCTGTATTCCGTCCGTGGTTTCTTCAATCGAACCCATTTTGTAGTTGTGTTGCTGACCATCACGAATCACTGCATCGCCTGATAAACGGTGCTACCATGTGTGTATATATGTGACAATTTTTGGACGTTTACTAGCTTACCAATAAAAGCTCGGTTTATTTGGGATTGTGCTGTTCACTGAGTCTGTATCTGATTGCCGTTTATCTGGACGCATTTAATTCAAGACAAGTGATCTAACACCCTATTTGAATGACGGTTGTCTCTATAGAAATAATCTCTATTTTCCAATCTGACTGCTATAAGCAGTCAGTCTTCAGTAGCTACACAGGTTGATTATCACTCACAATTGATTGCAGCTTTCGCATTCTCATAATCTTTCCAGCTGGTTGCTTTAGAAAAAAGATACTGTACTCGACTTTCGCCCGTGTGTAGGTTCGTTGACGAACAGTGTAAACCCTCTCCCTCTCACTCACAACTTGCATTCGTTCATTTTTCTCCAGAGCTTGTTCGTCTCTTGGTCTGCCGATCGTCAGTGCCCGTTGGAATTGGACTGTA
>JTDE01002311.1:48916-63982 GCA_014338405.1 Paragonimus skrjabini miyazakii | reverse complement strand
CAATACAATTACATAGATTTCATCAAAACGTCATAAGACGGATCGTAAAACAAGTGGCTGTTAACGAATGACAATAACAGCTAATACTAGACTATGCACACAATAATTGGTTAGACCCAGACCGGACGTTGACTGGATATTACGTCATACGGTCAGCGTCGAATGCTTGTGTGTGGTTAGACTGAATGTGATTGATTTGTGGCCACCGAAGTTGCAAGGACTGAACAAATTTCTTTTGAGAGCACAGATTAGGGTAGCGTAATCTAATAGCAATCAATTCGGTGGTCGCTAGAATTCGCTGATTGATTGACTGTAGACAGCCCGGAATGCTTTGCTGATGTCTGTGCGATGGTTGATATCAGCTAGATATGCAACAATGGCGCCAGTAATTGATTTACGACAACCGGTTCCAATCCAAGCTGGATGATGTTCCTTGTTCCTTTTTGACAAGCGCCTAATCCTACGACCAACATATTCGACAGTACAGCAGCAGCACTAAAATTTATACACGAATACTGACTGATTGTGAACTGGTAGCTTGTCTTTCACATTGTTGTGAACGAACTTCTTAAGGTTGCCCCCCGGAAAGATACGTCTAAGTGACCAGTACATACACCGGTTAAACTGATCCGCTGCAGTATCCCATGTAAACGGGTGTTTTATAAACACGGCTTTCTTTACAGCTGTGGACATTAGCTCATGTGGAATTTTGGCTTTCATATTTGATGTGATGAATTGCTCCGGATAGCCGTTTTCCCTCAATAGGTTTTGAACTGTTTTCAGTTCCTGCTCTACTGCATTATCCGAACAAATATTTCTTGCTCTAGTTGCCAGGCCTTGGACTAGATTTCGTTTCTATTTACGAGGTAGAAAACTGTTGAAATTGATGTATTGACCTGTTCATGTAGGTTTGCGAAATACCGACATCTAAGAAATGGAACTGGTTGTTAGATTCCTTTTCTGAGATGAAGTGCAGTGAGATGTGTGCTGCATTAAAGACCTGAAGGATGGTTGCTCACTCATATTGTAATTGTATAACAACAAATATATCGTCTGCATATCTACAGAGTTGCCAACACTCAACCAAAAACAGACCGTCAGCGAATTCTAGCGACCACCGAATTGATTGCTATTAGATTACGCTACCCTAATCTGTGCTCTCAAAAGAAATTTGTTCAGTCCTTGCAACTTCGGTGGCCACAAATCAATCACATTCAGTCTAACCACACACAAGCATTCGACGCTGACCGTATGACGTAATATCCAGTCAACGTCCGGTCTGGGTCTAACCAATTATTGTGTGCATAGTCTAGTATTAGCTGTTATTGTCATTCGTTAACAGCCATTTCTTGTTTTTACGCTCCGTCTTATGACGTTTTGATGAAATCTATGTAATTGTATTGAACTGAGAAACAATTATCGAAAACACTTGTTCGTTATATCATTACTTGTGATCATATGGGAATTTTCCGACGTATATATCTATAAATTTATATATGCATATGCATTCCGCAGTTCAAACTTCAATGCTACCATCATACCGTTTCCTGATTCACCGATTCATGGTACATTAAAAGGTACTTGGCGATACCTCTTTGCTAGTGTCACTTTTACGACATACCAGCCAGTAAATCGCATACAGTCCAACCTTGTTGGTGGCTTCACGGAGTAGACATTTTGTACAACACACAAGCTTGCTCAACGGGAACGCTTTTTGCCAAATGCCCATCACAAACGGGTTACTCTGAAACGTGAAGTAAACCATTTTTCGCGGCATGGATATCATCCTTGTTTAGAATAATTAAGTCAACTAGCCACTCACACTTGTTACAGCAGCATGTACAGTTTAACAAGCCAACCTGTGAGTGAGCTTACTGCGTGTTAAGCACTCTACTGATTTTATGCTCTACTACCACCCCAAAACGTTTTAATTCTTGCTTGAACTGATAGCTAACCTGTCTTTAAATATCACAAAAGGTCTCTTGTTTTGCAATATTCGTGCTAGCTGAATTGAGCAGTTCAGTTTCATTTGTGTTACGGGCCAACTAGCATAACATCGTCCATTCTTGGATTTGAATAGAATAGTCAGAAGACACAAATTACGATATGAATTCATTTCGCACACTCTCGTCAGTCGTAAACGTGTGACTAGCATGAAAACAAAACCAAACAAGACTTAAATGAATACGGTTCAATTTGCTCTCATACGTGGTCTTATTTATCCTCGTTGACGATGTTCGAGTCCTATGTGCTGTAATGCTGATTTTGTCCCAAATCCCTAGTGCTCGTATCTTAGTCGGAGTGTTCATTTCATTTCTTCCTTGTTACAGACGTAGACCTTGACTTTTTCCAGATTTTTTGAAAGTGCTGTGCGTGTTGCTACCATCTGACAACGGTATTTTGCTTCAGATGTTACTAATGTTGCCTTGGTAATCGGTAGGTTGTAAAATCTAATGGCTTTTTATGCATTTGTATACTATTGGAATATGTGTTAGGTTGTCCGTATTTGTGTGGTCTAGGTAACTTTGGTTACTTAACCGATTCTTACATGCATCAGTTCTCGTGGTCATTTGTTTATCTGTATCCTCTTTCCATTCGGCGTAGATATTGCCTTTGAACACAAGGAAAACTACTACCGTGGTGTTTTATATCACTTTACTTGATCCCATTGAACTTTGTTCGTTGTGGCTGATGCTGTCACATCTTAGAGCACATATCTTCACATTTCTGCTTATTTTCCCATCCAGCCCTATGGTTGATCACCGTGCCGGAGCTGTTAGTATTAATCAGTCGGATTCGCGTGTTCCTGCTAACTTCAAACTCCGTACGTGCGCTAATCGAACAATTGAACAGTTGTTTACCGAAATGTGACTCCAGACAACGTGACTTAGTCCTGTCTGCCGTGCGACGCCTGGAGAAAATAAACAACTCAATGGATACTAACACGGTGAGTGGTGCAGGACGTAAATGTAGTTGTGGAACAGGAATGAGAGTTAACAACCCAAAACTCGTTCATTTTAATTCGGACAGTATCTCTGTAACAGTCGTTTGCGATCTGAAATGACTTCTAGTTCACATTCGCCTGAAACAGAATAACACCAGATAAATGAATATCTGCATGTAAAGTGTCGCTTTTGACTAAAATGATAGGTGTAAAGACGATGGATGTATGCAGTTTACAGGTGGTCTTTACTCGAAATCCGAAGGCGATTTATGGTATTCGCTGTGGTTTTTTTCCTCGGGCTTTTAGAAAAATTCAGCTAAACGTCTGTGTTAAAGGTGGCAATCATTTGTAGTGCGATGGTGTTTTCCCATAATGTCTTTCATCACACCGATACCCTCGCGCTCTCCTCAGTTAGACCACATTCACCTCATTGTTGAACTTTTGTGTTCCGCGTTCGCATATAGTGTATATATACTACCCACTGTGTACAATCGTGGACTAATATTTTCCTTCTGTTCTCTTGACAGTATGTTCTTATAATCACTGACCTATAAACTAGGCACTAGTCTTGACCGAATTCACACTAGTTCCACTCATCGCTGGATCTCGCCTTGAAATCTTATATTTTCTTGCTCTGGCCGACCGGGAGCCGAGGCGGACACGATTCTACGGTCTGCCACAATTTTAACGCTAGGTAAATTCTTTCTTAATGTTTGCGTATTTAACTCCACGGAACGGTTTGGTGGAACAGGTGAAGCTTGTGACCCATCGTAGTGATCCTATTCAGGTCGACCCACTGACGGACTGATTTCAGCAGCTTCAAACTGTATAGGACAGGAATGTTGTATCGGGCTCATTTGACTTTTTTTGTACGTTGGCTGTCTTGAAGACCTCATGGTATGAATTCTATATTCCTGTGCCTCTGGAGTCCACTTGTGACAACGACCATACACTTATTTTCGATCGTATTTGCCTTGTCTACTAAAATGTGTTATCTCTTGTTTACATCCGTTTTTCGCCGAAGATAACCTTGCTCCCGAGGATGGTGAATTCTTCAGTGCACAGCGATGGTCAGATCGTGGGTTGTCCAGCTCCAAAAATATCTCCTTCAGTCTAGCTAATATTCTTCAGAGAAAAGCAGTACAGTACATTTGCCACCAACTTTGATGCCGGAGTTTATTGCATGACATCTTACTGCGCTCTTTTGCCACCTTTTTATCTTGAAACCGACCGTCAAGTTACCACCCTTTTCTGCTAACGATTTTGCTCGTCATTTTTTATACTTCAGCCTACCATTGATTCCCATTTGGAGGTTTTTTCCTTTTCTATGCCCCGGAAGCCATGTTCGGTGGCATAGTTTTTATGAGGCCGTATTGATCGTTGGCACTATGTGGAAGCTAAACTAATCTAGGGAAATGGGATATTGAAAGTGCAAATCAAGCAAGGTAATAACAACCAGTTTCTTATACCAACTTAGGTTCACACAGCTCAGCCGTACAGAACGCGCTAGCACAGAGGTGTATTAACGCTTTGATTAGTTCTGTTCGGTTTGACAGAAGTCTTTCGGAACAAACTTTTTTTTAACGAACAAAACTTATTGTCTCCAATCGCTTTATCAGTTACATGCGAGCATCGCATCTGCTAATGACCTAAGGGAGTTGAATGTGCTGGGGCTGTCCGCGTCATACGTGATCGTTTCCGCTCCATCGTACAGTTCCTACGGTTAATGTTAGTGTTTTCCGTATACAAAGCGGTTATTTAGTTCGACCGCACATACGATAATTCTTGCAAACGTTGTGTGGTTTTTATCCATACCACAATTGCTGTTATCTTGACAACTTACATTCTTCCACTCTCAATCCTTGATCCTTTTTCCTCGCGGTATGATGTTTTAGTTTTTCGTTGGTAGGTAATTTGATTAAACAATTCTTTCGGTGTAGTTACCCAGATTTTTGCTCTGTTTAAGCCAACGCAGTTCACTAGCACGACATACTGTTGTGATATTTCTTGCTTTTTCACTATTAGTTGCACAAGCCTATTCCTACAAAAAGTCCCAGTCTTAGCGACTTACAAGTGAGCAAATCCTTAAGTGGTGGTGCTTCCATCAGCCGTCAACCTGGATTTCCTGACCACACAAAAGGATCGTTCTGGTCACAGTTATTGTCTACCTTCGGCTCACTGTCCTTCTCGCAGCACTTTGAAGTCATATGTGAGGCACTGCATATGCTAACCCGTGACTCTGCGATCGCAGTTGCATGGCTTGATCAGCTAGACCAGGTGAGTGCGATTTCTTTTGACGCTTGCTTCTTAACCATTTTCTAGATTTACTCGGTGTCTTTCTCGAATTGACCGTTTGAATTATCCATCCTTCCGAATTAGGAGCTGGTACCGTTTCAGCCAAGCCCACGCACCACACGAATTCGGGCGAACACGCGCAAGTCTCCTATGAAACTCCATGCGGTTCCTACTCATTGTGACTCCAGCTTCTTCCATAGGCTTGATGGTCATGCATCATGGATTGACTTCCTGGCTCCGTTGGTCTCAGTTTGTATGTTCTCTGAGCCTGAAGTAAGTGACCTCGAGAAGTACTTATCCCAGTCGTGTTTTCTATCTTCGTAGACGTTTTAAAAATATTCGCTCCTGACTTGTCCCGTGCTACTCATTAAGGTCACGTAATGACACACAACTGCCCATGGGATGTTTGACAGCTCAGGGGCAGTGATATACAACCACGAATGTGTTTGTTCCTGCTTGAGCACCTTTGGTCTTATTGTTTGTTGGTACACATTTGAACGAGTTGGACTATCGCATTCCAGCTGAGAACTTCAGTGTCGGATTTTTCGATTTGCACGCCAAACTTCCGGTCAACTATGGTCAGTGCACATATTTTGTTTTGTAGTTGACACTACATTCACTGATCCTATGGACTGATGACAATACATGAGTTGTCACTGTTGACGCCTTACTCCTGTGCAACCATTCGAATAGGTACTTTCGATCAAAATAATTATTTCGATAACCTGCGCACATGTGATAGATTTGAAATCAACCTGTAGTGGTCAGGAATGAGCAAAAAATATACGAGAAGATGATCTAGTGCGTAAAATTTCCAGTGTATTGTGTCTAAACAACGGAATTGGAGACGAGTGTATCTTGCTAGCTACTCGCAATCACTAACAGGTAGCCGGCTACCACGTGAACCGAAGATAGACTCTCAACGGCTTTCCTTACTTCTCTTTGTTACTTATCTTTGCTTCGCAGGTGATAACAAAGTTACGATAACATTTACGCCACTGAATCCAAGTATCTGTCATTTCTCGTAATGTGTCCAGCCAGAGGTTTGCAGAGGTTACCCACGTGCTATTTTCCTTTATGAAGCTATCACAACAACTGCGTAGTTATTGCCCTATTGGCAGTTATGAGTGCTGTCTCGTGCTGTTACCGTCAAGCTGGCCGACGTGCCAGCTCTCCTCACATTACTGCACTAAAGCAATCCATATCACTCCCACCCTGTTTATTAAATGGTTCTCTGCTATTTTTTCAAGACACACCAGAGATTTAATTTAGTTGTTGTTCGTGAGGGCCGTCAAAAATATATCAGGAAGCCAAACCTGAGGATTGTATTTTTATCTTATTGACACAAACCCTTTCTTGCCTGTCGGACACCATGTATGGTTGCCACCTTCAGTGTTCGAACAGTTACGCAGATGGGTAAACAGGCAGCTCTTGCAAGTACCCTAGGAATTATTGTCATGCTGACACACGGCTTCACTATTTTAGCGCGATGCTACAACATTTATTTCCGTCATCCACTTCACTACGTGCAATCTTTTGGAGACCCTTTGGCTAAGGATACTGTCCAAGACTGTTTTAGAATTGTTCTGAACACATATGTAGAGAAGACACTGCTTGGCTCACCAACAGCTGTTTTCACACTGTCAGACTCAGTCGGAACATCGAGAGGCGCCCATAACATAGGCTGTATGCTTTTTCTAGCGGCGTATGCTCTTACAGACTAGTCTGGACACAGGTTGAGTTGTTTTCAGTAGCTTCCTCAGCTTCCGTACATGGCGCAGCCTACGGACGTCCCAGTGCTGGTTGGAGACTTGACCACCTAAGTAGGCAAGCTGATAAACGTGATTTAAGTGACCGGCACCGTTACAGTATTCCTCAGGTAGATTACAGTGAACGTTTGTTGCGACCTTTTGCTGCCGATGGGTTGCGACAGGGTTGTCAAACCTTTATCTTCCAATTAACTGCAGTATATGGGATCCTAGATAGCACTCTGATGGGCAGTGAATATGGTAGTATTAGAATGTCCCTCGGCCTTCGACTTCAAAGCGTAGTATATGCGGACGATTTTGTTCCAGTCTGTTAGGATTCACAGGTATAACAAACTATCTTAGGCATTTTGGAGATTTCAGCTCGTCAATTTTGGTGTGACCGTTGCACCTTCTAGGTGCAGGATTTTGTTGTAAAACCGGCGAGATTCAGTGCCTGCTGTCATCTTTGATGATGGGTCGTCGAAGGTTGCGGAAACCGGATCATTCGCGTTCAGAGTTTTCACAGAGTGCCCGTTTTCGACCATCGTTTTTCCCGATGCATTAGAGGCATGTGTTGGGAATACCCTGTCAGCGATGACGAAGTTCGTCGACGTGTCTTCTAGGCGGATAGACTGTGCCGACTCGTGAACAGAATGGTCTCGTCTCACGTGTTCCGTTGGCTTGTTCACATCTTACGAATGTCTGCTCATCGCTTACCACGCTGTGCTTTGTTTTGAGATGATGGATTATACTAGAAACGACAATCTGGTGGTCTATATCTGACACACGTTCGGGGTATGAAAATATTGACACTGAAGTTTCCTGCGGTCCGAAAGACGTTGTCTCATGCGGCAAAGAATCGAAATCACTGGCGTTCGTGTTGTGAATTTTTGTATACAGTAATACAATGTGTTATTCTTTTTTCTCCTTCTCTGCCTTCTTTCCTCTTTACTTTTCATAGCCCTCCATGTTTCCTGTTTGTTATGGAACTTTTGCCGCTTTGTTTGGCCTTTTTTCTGTTAAATGTGCACTATCATCTTGCACCTTATGTGAGCAGGTTTGGCTTGGAAAAATGTGAACTCACGAGGTATCACGTTTACTGGCAGTGATACGGTTGACTTTCGATAACATGCTGTTAATCTTTGTTTATAACCAGATGATATATTTTTAACCTGTCATTTATATCAGGATAAATTGAGTTGCAATTTACTCAGACATGTGTACTCTGTTGACTGTAGTATGTTTCGATTGTCACTTGTGCTTAAGAAGGTATCTAAACTCTGAGACCGATCGATCGACCGGCCGCGGTATGGAAGAGCTTCGACCGGGTGCTGCCGAAACCCGGGCAGTTGTCTGAGGTGTGCGTTCAAATGATATCCCTAATCCGGATTTTAAAAAACGCAGAAGGCTATCGAAAAGCATTATGGCGGCTTAATAAAGCAGCATCTTTACTCTCCAATTCGCCCATCACTTTCATGCATTCGCGTTTTTATACGGAATGTCCAGTGCAATAACACAACAGCGTTTCCATTTAAACGTCGTCTACGGTTGTGCTCGATTCCACCCGCTTGGCTGATACTGTCTGTCTTTGCTCTTCTTCCGTCGTTCCTCTCTTTTTGGGCCTATTTCCCTCAGTGATGGCTTGTTCGATTTTACATATTGTCCGTAATCCACTGGCTGTGGTACTTCCTCAAGGTTGTGTTGAGTTATTCTATTATGTGGCGGACAAATTGCCTTTCTGAATGGTTCTACTATCGTACAGTTATCAGCCTAGATTGTCATTCCAAAGGCGATTGGAAAACATGTTGTCTCGTTTATGCTTTATGGCATTTTGTGCTTTTCCTATCTGTTCGAGATCACTATCTTGATGTAGCGAAATCTCTCGGTGTATGTCACTTTTTGTACAAAGCACATTCTTAGCGGTGGTTTTGATCAGTGTATTCTTAACGTCTTTAGTAAGCAATGTGTCCTGTTTCTCGGTTCCCATGATAGCCTAAATCGGTCAGTACTCGGTTTGTGGTACGTCTGGAGACTACGCTGGCTCATTCGACTGATCTTTCACCGGAAGTTCGACAGATAGTTGGCAGACTGATGACTCACGTGTGTACACTTCCATCTTCATTGGTGTGTCCACAAAGTGGATCTCTCGGTTCCCCGCCTGTTCTCACTCAACAAACCACGGAAGTGACGCTCCCAGAGCACTCATTGAAAACGCCGTGAGTGCATACCTTGTATTAATATTTACCTGCTGAAAACATTCAACTTGATGGTAGGTTGTATTTCGTTGCATATCTCATCGGATACAATTGAGAGTATCGACTTTTTCGCGGATGCTAACTCTTCTGTACGTTCTGGTGTTCTGTACTTCATGAGTTGTTGCTCACTTGTCTCAGTTCTGGTGAATTTGTTCAGTCTATTAAAGTTTCGGGCTTATTTTTTAACTGTAAGATTCATGCTGTCATTATTTTAATTGCGTAAATATTATCAATAATATCAGTTGCTAGCTGCGGAACAATACTGCAGTTTTCAATAGGACGATGTTGGAAAAAGATTTGTGCCTGACTCAGATTTTTACTTAGACGGTTCTCAGTCTACTTTTCCATCTCAACTTATTATGTTAAACATGTATACGGGTTGTGCTTTATTCTGGTATGGAATGTTAGTGATGAGAAGCTTTCAGGTCACTGATCCTTAGTGAATTATCTGATGGAATACACAACACCGTTTGAAATGCTCGAAAACGGTGTGCTTTCCAGTTTACATTTAAAATGTCTTTTCTATATTTTATCAGACCCTTGAACTGTGTTTGTGCTATCTTTGACAGGCAAAAATCCAACATTTAACTTAAGTTTCTAATCTTTTTAACAATCGTATCTAAAGGAATGTTGTGTCCATACTTGTTTGTATCATATTTGGTTGTATTGTGCCTACCTTCAGTTGCTCACTTGGATCAGTATTGGACTCGGTCAGCTTGTATGGCCTGGCTGATCTTCCTACGGACGCTTCATTTTCTTTGCCCATGGATACAAACGTCTCTGTTGCATCGAATTGTTTGCAACAGAGTCTTTGTCGATGCATATTCGCTTGTACCAACAACTCACACGATCCTGTGGTTATGCGTGCTGATGCCAGTTGCTTTCTGTTGACTGAGCTGGTGGACCAGGCAAATCCGATGTTCTTGCGCGATTGCGTTACTTATCTGCTCCAAGTGGATAATACAGAACTAATCAAGTAACTTATGCGTGCTTGTTCTCCCACGTCATGCAGCTGGATTTGTTTGTTCATTCATCTATTGTGGATATATACTAATTAATAATTTGTACGCATAGATTTGGTTTGTGTGGCTGATCGTTACCGGTATATTCCTGTTCCCTTGTTTCTCTTTACAGTCCCACTCGCGTGTTGGATTTTCTGACTGCTGTGCTCACTCTTCCACGTTTGTCCTACCCGGTGCCACGTTCTGAACCCCGCGACAGGCCGGATGCGTCCATTGCTTTATCGGAACTGGCAAAATTGACTTTAGTCGAAGCGTGCAAGTTGATAAACTATGTGCTAGATGAGGCTGACCATCACCTAGCTCGATATCAAGGAGCTTTTAATCATTCGAATCAATCGGTACGTTCTTGTAACTGACACTTCACAAGGAACCTTATCAGTTTAAATAAAACTGATTGACCTGGTTACTTCTATTGTTAGAGTACAAAAAGATAACTTACGGATCTATTCCGAGGTAGACCTTTTCAAAGCATAACATTTTATGGCACGCAGTTGACATTGATGCTAACGGTACCCTTCCAATCGTGCTTTTTCATTCAAGCGTACATAGAATATTCGTTGTTTGTGCTTTTCGCATGAAATTGTCAAAGTTTTCAATTTACTTTCTGTACATTTGAATTTCATAGTCACGACCGAAGCGACATGGTGCTATCGTTGTGTTTCTACATTTTTGTTTTCTCTAGACGCTGGATCGTTGTTTGACTAAAAGAACACCTCTGTTGGATTTGGCTGTGACACATTGGCCCAACTATTCTGTCCTATATCTGGAATGTATTGCAGGATTCGCACCGTGGGATGCTTTCGAGGAACTAGAAGCGAGACTTTGTCCGCCAGAGATACACGCTCCTCGATGGCCACTAATCAGTGGGCGTTTGCTGATTCACCTATACCTGCGGTGGCCCGGTCTTGTCGGACTTATGCACTCGAACGCCGAGAAGACGCTTATTCTTCATTCAACCTGCACCAAACTACCCTCCAGCCTCATCTATGGGACTTTTCTAATACCTCAGCCGGAGGTAATTAAACTTGCTTCTGTTTATCGTTACACTCACCTTATCAAGTATGGATTGTTCGACCGACTATTTGGCACAGCATTAACAGGGAGGAATGAATAAAACTGATCTAAAAAGCCAACTTTCGACAGCCTAGTTGTCCAACTTTTTAGATAGGTTGTATTCAATCCTCCTTGTTAATGCTGTGCCAAATAGTTTGGCAGTATCGGTGAAATAACACTGTCACTACAGGGCAGTACGCTTATCATCAGTTCTGTTTCATTATCCAGGATTATTTGCTTTCTATGGTGTTGTTTTTTTCAAGATTTACATTGCTCATTTTCTCCCAAGCACATCTGTCCGAAGTTCACTACGGCGAGCTGTAAACTGTTTTCAATACATTTTTTTAATATGTGCATGTCGATCTATTTTTGGTGAGAAGTATTCAGTTTTAGTATGTAACTTGTACAATTAGTTCATCCTCCATATTCATCACTCTCAACATTTACTGATTATGCTTGTATAATCGATCACTATTGTGTTTGTAACAGATCGACCGTCTTGGTCCGCTGATCCTCGTTGGCTTGACAGCGAGCAATGAAACGGTGGCAGAAACAGCTCAGTTAGCAAGCAAAGCTTTCGCTGTTCACCATCCCAGACCGTTTTTGCGTTTGCTTCCTGTGTTGTCTGCCCTTAGTGATGGCCGCTTGGACCTAAGCTGGTCGCAATTTTCCGCGCGGAAGTATCATGTCCTTTTTGATCAATTTCTTCATTTGTTGGAACTGCTGACGTTTCCTGCAGATGCTAACTGTGAGTCCGCTGCTATGGTACGTGTCAATGAACATTCTCGTGCAATACTTTTCGGTGAGGAAGCCAAACCTTACGGGTGAGTGACTGTAACAAAGCTTTATAGTATAGATTCACCGGTTAACAACCCGACGGTTGTTAGTTCATTACTTTAGACTGTTGTTGCTCGGGCCCGTTTATCCTGGCAATACCTTATCCTAGTACAACTTAACATGTCACGTGGCAGCAGACACCAAGTGACGTATAAACCTGAATTCTTACTCTGCCAGGAATCGGGCTGATTGCTTACTGGTTATCTGTCTGTCCTCGCATGTCCCATGCTGTAAAACAGTTTTGGTCAATCTATAATCCCTCATGCACAGTCAAGAACTGTCTCATTCAATTATTGAACATCCAATCCATCCAAAAAAAATTTCGTTCAGTAAAGCGATGACCGGTGTTCAGTTTCGAAGTCAGGAAGTAACGATCGTCACATCTGTTGTCCCCCTTCTTTACTCTGAACCTCTGTGTCATTTCGGTGTCCTAGCTAACGCTGGACTAACTGTGTCTGATTCGACGACAGTAACCTTCTGTTTGTTTATGTACTGTATGTGATTGATGGTTGTCTTTTTTGGCTCTGCCGGATTAGTGAGCAAGACACTGTATAACCATTTCGTTTGTTTTTCATCAGGCGAATATTTCGGGAAATTGTATGCTATGGGGTTGTCGAGTCACATTAAGAGATTCTCTTAAAATTTTTGTCCTTCCTGCATCTGGAAGGAACCCGTGTCCAAAACGCTGTTCACGCCTCCCTTTGATTCTTCTCTAATTTAGGAACGTCGTTGATCGGCTGTTGGCTAATCTGATCAGCATGTTGGCTCGATTTTATGCACCGTCCAGACGTCTGAGTGGTTTAGCTTGCAGACTTGCTCGATTGCTCGAGGTGTACGGGCGTGATGCGCCCTGGTTACAAGGCGCTGATCGTGCTAGTGGCTTGCGATCCGCTAACCCGAGCGTTCTTGAAGAGCTAGAATTACTGGGATCAGAGTTTGATGAGTTTGGACCTGTACTGGACTTGTTATCATCGAACCCTCGCACGGGGCCTAAACCAGAACAGGACTCTCCTGTCGCTGGAGGATTTCTGCCGCTTAGTTCTGACAGTCTAAGCAAAGCAAGCAGACGGTGGACCTTGGCGACTGTTCTTCCCTTTGTACAACAACTGAAAATGTCCACGGATACCCGCGGTAAGTGTGTTTAAAAATTGATCATGATAATGTATACGGTCGAATGTCCCTTGGTTTTCCCTCAATTTTTCCTGCATTCCCAATTTTTTTATACACGTGCATTTCATGCGATTTCAGGCGTCTTCTTGTTGTATGCCGATTCCTGTGAATTTTTATACATGGAGGTGATTTTTGTATACTTTATTATTACGACTGTCTTGTCAACCATTTTTGTCGTGGCAATCACGGAACCACATTTATGGTTTTTGAGTTGTACTATTGCATTCCTTTTTGCGTATGCTCAGCTATTGTGATTGCACTGTCGAGTTACATGTTTTGCCATTATAATAATTCCCGAAGTGATCACAGGATTTTTTTCATTCAAAAATCGCTTATGTTCTACCCACAAACTGTAGTTCCGTTCACCATGATAAGGGGAGCAAATGAACACAATTTACTACTACTAATGAGTAGTTTGGCAGATTTATGATTTTAGATGGACCCAACTGTAAAAAGTCATGGCTTCGGCTGGATTCGAACCAGCGTTGAGGTATGAGGTTTATGTCGCTGGTTCGAATCCAGCCGAAGCCCTGACTTTTCACAATTGGGTCTCATCTAAGAACAATTTACTACGTTTGTCATGCGGTCAAACTGGTCACAAAGCTCTAAGCAGTTTTTCAATCGGTAGCAGAAGAACACTGCTGATTGGGAGTAAATGAGTAAAATGGTAAAGGACAGCGCGACCAGTAAGCCAATGGGAAATTTGTTTACATTTCGAATGATACTGCTTAATTGAAGACTGCGCTTAAGCCGCTTTAGGTTAACATGCTATCAGGTATTTTTGTTGAATAACATTTAACTTTGGTCTGATTTGGTTTTGTGCAGCATATCAGTGACGTTGCATACCCTTGGCTATGAGTCGCTTAGTTTAAGAAAACCCAATCGGACGTGTTTGTTTACATTCACAGTGCACATTTTAACTGGTTTTATTTCGTGGTGATGTCGACTTTGAGATTGAGACAGCATGTTAACGTACAATCCGGCTGATTGTTCATGGATATATGTACGCACCTTACATTACTTTGTCCTTTCTTCCATGTGAAGAGGCGGTCTGGTACATGTCGTTTGTTAGTACGGGTTTTGAAGTTACTATTTTTTAGCGGTTTGTTTGCTTGAGATTAGATTCGAGCTCACACGCTTGAAGAGTTCTACGTATCCGTGTGCTCAGCATTTTTTGGTTGCGTATATGGCAGACTACCTGTTGTGTATGAAAGTTAGTCGGCCCTCCGAACAATTTCGTCTATATGAATTTCTTCTTTCTTGCTTTCTCTGTTCCTGTTCTGCATTTGGTACCGCCGCGTCTGTGTTGTCTCTAATTTTCCCAACGATCATTTCTTCATTTCGTAAATTCCCTCATGTTTTCGTCCATCCGCCAGTCGGACATACTTCCCATGTTGCATAGATCACCGCTGCAAGGTATTGTTATACGATCTTCTAATCCCGCTTTATAGATTTTTGAAGACTTCTTCATTTGATCCTATTTGATGCGCTCCGTTTATGTGTATTCACACTGGCGGCTCGTATCTTCAAGGCTAGGATGGTATTTGCCAGTCTAGGACATCTTTCATGACAGAGGGAAACTGTCAGGGCACGGTTGTGTTGATTTACGGCCACGAACTCTGGCCGCTCGCGATAGAAAACGTCAGTCATCTTCAGGTGTTTGAACATCACTTCCGTATTCGATCGGCAAACAACGAAATGGTTAGGAGGCAGATATTTGGTACTGAGTGCCAACTTTGTTG
>JTDE01002311.1:30236-46864 GCA_014338405.1 Paragonimus skrjabini miyazakii | reverse complement strand
CGAAGCCAGAGGACGCCTGCGCTTAACCATAATCACAAGTGGCTTGCGCTGAACCACTTGCAGTTCCACTCACACACCACGTATCCGGTGTAAACCGGAAGGAATAAGACCAGTAGGTGTGTGAGTGAGGCCTTTGTGTCCAGCCGGCCAATGCTGGTTAGCCAATTGAATGGCTAGCACGAAAAGGAAACCCTTATCTCTCGGAAAATAAACAGCGAGAGAGACTGCAATGACAAGATTTATACTAGGAAGAAAGATGTGTGAAATGTAATACAAGAAGCATTTCAGTATACAAGTGCATTCTAGTGCATTCCGGAGAGGATAGAGTTGAAAACAAAACTCAAAGTTGAACTACGAAAAGATCAGACAGACGATTCATTATTCAGTACACCAACAAAGCTCAAGAAAAGGGTAGGTAGAAGATTACAGACACCCAAGTTTCTGAAAAGAGAAGCGGATTAGTTTCCAAACGACCATGGTCTTGGTCGATGCAATCACTAACAAAAATTGAATGGATATGCTGATATGACCTACCTGAGCCTAACGTACTCATTGTCTCTTCGCCGACGGTGCACTATGAGTACGTTGGTGACCTACTAATCCTAAACGGCCGGCGCATTCGCGGCCGCACACATCGCAACGCCATATAGTCATGTCACCACGACCTATGCACCGATGTTTCCTTTGCGTACCGCGCGCTTTCGTTCTCGGCCGCGCAATAACTGCTCGTTGAACTCGCGGACGCCCGTCCGAATCGTATTCCGCCAGGCAGTCCGGTTCACCGCTAAGCCTTCCCATCATCTAAAGTCAGTTTTACAACGTGAAAGACTTACCTGCACAGCATCCTGGTACCTCAGCTTCTGACCACCAGGATTTCGGTCACCTGATCTCAGTTGTCCATAAAGCACCTGCTTCGGGATACGGTCATCGCTCATCCGACTGAGGTGACCCAGCCAACGAAGCTGATTCAACATCGGAAAGGCTTCCATTCCGTTCATGTCCGCTCGCTGCCGACACCGCATCCGACCGTCGTCAGTTGCGTGGTGGACAGATAATGGTTTAGTGTAGGGAATTGAGATCATTCACTAAAAGGCTGTAGGATTTGTCTTCCGAATCCGTGAACCACTAATATATTGCCGTTTTTAATGGTGATGGTATCCATGTAACGCGTACAGTGTTCGTTTTGATTGCCTACTGTCCCTACGTTCCTGAAACAAACATGTACGGCTGATATTGACACTGCATCATGTACCTTTTATGCTGAATCTGAGATTCCTCCGTAGTCCCTTCACAGAAACCATAATTTCGGCTTTCGTTCTATATATCTTTGTGTATTTGGTGAAGTATCAAACCATATTGACTCATAGCCTCAGATATACTTATTTATATGTCTGTTTGCATTTCTTTCTTGAAGGGAATTTTCATTGCTATTTGCGCATTTCCACTTTTTCCGTGATTCACATCTTGCCCGCTTTTCCCTGCTTCTTTACATTCGTAATATTTGTTTGACCTTCCAGTCCAGAACTCACCATTGAATTTTTTATATATTGTTTCCAAACAACATGGATTCCATATTCACTTTGGTATATCGTCCGGTTAACCAGCTTTGACGAAGTGTACAAAAACTTCTTTTACTGGCGCACATCCTGGTCTCATTCATTTCGTTTTGCATGGGCTACAGTGTGTTTGTGTGTACTATCACAACTGATACAGCGTACTCCGTCTGTAGAGACATGCCCGTTGGTTTCGACCACTGTAGTAGTCTAATCCGTACGTGAATGCTGTTAACGATGTGTGGGCATCAAATTTAACTTTCCTCTTCTACCAGACTGTTTTGTTTGTCTTTCTTCAAGTGAACTTGATATGTGACTATTTGATAATTGCGGTGATTGGATTCTAATATCAAATATCCACTATTATTTACAGAAACAGTAATCTTCTTGATACCGAATGGAACTCCTAATCCTTATTCACGTCCAGTCTGATTTAATTGTGCGTGTGCCTGACTTTTTGGTCAGATCGATGCGCTCCCCCTTGTTTGATCGGCAAGTGTTATCTATGTTAGCCTCACTTTCCCCCGGGTGACTCCATTTTCAGTTGATGATGTTCACTTTTGAAGCTGGCTTGTCTGTCAACCTATACAGAAAATTTTGTTATACAGCCTTATTTAAATTGGGTTTAATTTGTGGTTTTTGTTGTAGGCCGATACATTGTACAGCGTGGTGCGTTTTCGCTGACATGGTGACCGTTTACTGTTGGGCCATCCATACAGATCTTAGATCATACTGTTCATTTATTTACAGTTTCAGCCAGGTTTATGAATGTGTTGTACACACTGTTTATACTTCATCTATTTCGTATTCGCGCTGGTGTACTGTATATCCTTTGTTTACAGTTATTTTGCCGATACTTGAAGATTTGGATGATGCATCCAAACGCAGAATTGAAACGCTGTTTTATTTTAAGGTGAGCTGTGAATTGTTTATTAGCTCATGTAGTTGTCTGAAGTGCACCTGTTATGCTATGCTTCAATTCTCACTCAGTTTGTGTTCGTGCGTGTGCTGAATTAAATGTGGATGACTTTTCTTCGTCGTTTATTGACCTTCACCTTATGCTCATGTAGGCGATAAATTGGCGCTCATAATTTAAGAGCCGTACTTACGATTCGTGGCGCCAAAGTAATTGCGATGCCGTACTATCTAATACTGGTTCGTTGATAGTTTGTTTATTCCGGACAGATTTTATCTCACATCAGACTATCTCTTGTTTTGTTATCTTCAACTTCGCTTTTGCTGCATTCTTTAATTTCTTGTAGACGGAATTGGAGAGTTTAATTTCTCATCCAGACAAGGACGTATGCACACTAGCCGTTCGTCTGCTTATGCGGCTTCTCGATTATTGCCCCAAATTGGCACTGGATGTGATTGAGTCTACCGTGATCCCTCTTCTCTCGCCCAAACTCAGTGAGCAAGGTGTACTGAATTCCGCGTTGCTTGCAGTACTGCCTAACATGTGCTTGCTGGCTCCTCAAGTGGCTCCTAAGTTACTGGAGAGTTGTGCAGAATATGTGTTGCTCGGCTTCGTGAGTGAGGTTAACGAGAATCTCGTGAGCGCAGTGGAGGAGTCGGTTCGTCGTCTCACTTTGGAAGGACTCGATAACGCAGTGATTGACCATGCTGCATCAGCGCTGCTTACACGAAGCAATCTAGTACACGGCAGTTAATGTAACTACTTGTAACCTGTATATTGCCTGATCGTACATGAACCGTTGAATATCTTTGTACATAATGTGCTTTAAATGATGACTTCTTCACCACGTCGTCGACAACACGATTTTTTTTAAAAACACATCTGATTTTTGTCTTGTTTGTTTGTGTTGTTTATTTTGTTCATGCCATGCAACCTACGAGTTGTCAGTTACTGTTGCTATTCCAGACTATTACACCACTGGGTACAAAGAGAGGCATTCAATCACATTCCGTTCACCCAAGTATGGAAGAATTTGATGCCAACATTTATTGATTGTACGGATAAGTAGTACGAAAACGTATTATTCAAACAAAGCAGTATCTTTCGCGCGGAAAGTTCAGAATTCAACTTTTCACCCTTGTGTGCCACTTGTTGATTAAAACACTGTGTCACCTGACGAGAGCTTGGCTGTGTTAAGCAAGAATATGACCATGACTTATATCATACTGGTCAACCGTTGATCGTCCACATGAATCATTGTTTCTTTTCACTCGAGATGATCGCAGAAAATGCAAGTGCATCTGAACGAACGCTGCCCATTCATTCGAAGAACCCAGCGATCATGCGATTGCACAGGTCAGAGAAAGCCCTTCAAAATTAAAACCCGGGCAAGCATCCAAGAAACAGAGAGATGTGTTAGAAATTTGGGGACCGAGTTAGAATAAGAGTCGTTTTGATTACATGTAAATACTGGATATCGTCAAAGTTCCTGAAAAGTGCATGGTTCGACTATATCGTTTATTTTGAAGAGCAATATACATATCTTCGTTCAAAGAAAGAGCAGACGGTGACACCAAAATTAAGCAACAGAAATATAAAAAAGTTGAATGTAAAAACAAGCTGTCTGTCAAATGTGAGACGTTGCATGGTTAACGACATTCGAATAGTCTCGCTACTATCTGGAATGCCAGGGTAAATAAGTATCTTCTACCTATCTCTAAAGGTGTTGCCAGGACAGATTTCAGCTAACCGTTAACATACTAGAGTAGCTTTGCGAATGGAACAAGCTGCCTTTTCTGATGAAATGCGACTCAGTCTGAATTACACGGGCAATACAAAACATTACTGGTGTGACAAAAAGAAGTCTGTTCAGTAGCGTCATGAGAGAATATGTGGAGGATGTTGTATGTCGATTTGAAGAATCTTCTCTGGCAGCCGAAAGAGTGAATTTACACTATTGGACGACAAGCACCGTTCTTGCAGACACACCAGAACTATTGTTCTCCACTGATCGAAAATTCAGTGATTTTGCAGTAGGTCTTAGGCGCGTCTCAGACTTTGTCAGACAGTAGTTGCAGTCCAAGATAAGGCGATGAACTGTAATGTCACGTCATTTTTAAGGGTTGCCGCTTTTTAATCAGTCACAATTAGAAAGCCATGAATATCCAGATTATTCAAAAAGTAGAAAGGTGTTTGATGGTAACCCACTTTACCTCACCGGAACATAACTCTCGCAGGATCATAGGTTGTTCCAGTAGGCGGAAAGTTCTTTGCTTGTGCGTGTCTGTCTCAGTGTTGCTCAATAATAAATGTGTTCGACGGTTTGTAGATGTAAGGAAAAAGTTAATGGAACTAAATAGAAAGCAAATTCACCGCTGGCATCAATCATTCTAGCAACGAACACAAACAAAATTCTGTCACATATGCGCGGTTAATGATCTGCGGAACTGGGCAAAGGTAGTGGTTAAGAAACTTATGATGAAGGTTGTCTCTCACGTCATAGTTTAAAACTCTCAACCAATTCAGCTGTCACGACAGAGTTGGACAATAAGTTCTAATGCGAACAGATCCTAACGGTGAAGCAGTTCTGTCTTCAAAGTTACCTGTTTGTTCTATTGCTCAGTTTCAGCGGGTGACCTCTTAAACGTTGATCTTAATTTAATGCGAGGAGATACGCCAGTGGATGACCCGGAGTGTGGAGTATTCTCTGAGTCAGAATTAGGTCTACCTTGAGATGTTTGCAATTCATTGAAAATTGACCTACTTCTATCAGCATTTCCTATATGGGGTTTTCCTGAGCCCCATGATTCTTCTAGTGGCCCGTCCCTGAACAATTTCAGTTATTGTCAAACCTTCCCTAAGATAAGGACGACAGGCCTGTATGTTCGTTTCTAGGTGCGGGGAGATTATCGAGGCGAGCATAGTGGGAAACAAATCAGGATGGAATGGTCCACAGTATCTTCTCATGCTGTTTAGCATAATCTGTGCTTTTTTTTGTCCTGGGAGCGCAATCTGTAGACAGACTCAAATTGTCTGTCATTATGGTCCATAGGTCTAGTTCGTATACTGACACAAGCAATTTTGTGTCGCCACGGTAATAATTAGCACAATTTTTATGGTGAACCTTCATGATTCACACTTGTTGACACTGAACGGCAAGTTATTTTCTGTGAACCATTGATTTAGGCAGTTCAAATAGTTCTGTAGGGTTACCGCATTTTCCGGGCCCTCTAAAACACGCCAGAGCTTTGTGTCTTTGGCTTAGATCAACATCGGTGATTTGCCTGTACTGGGTAGTTAAAGAACGAAAGAGTGAATAACAGTGGTCGTAAGATTCATCCTTGCAGAACGCCGCTGTTGGTTGGGAACCACTGACAGCTGTCCGTTCACTTTGACGTTGAACCCACGTTCAATCAGATGAGTAAGCACCCATCTAGGCAAGATGGAGGTGATCAACTCATTCACAGGCTTCGGAACAGTCAATACAAACCAAATATATGACAAATCTTGCGTCTGTAGCTTACGTCCAAACGTCACGAGCAATCAGCAGATTCGTGACGCATGAGTATTTCCTACGAAAGCCGTGTTGCTCCTTGGTGATGATTTGAGCATCTCCAACCTTGGCCCAGCGAATCGTCTAGCAAACTCTCCATTACTTTAGACACCACTGAGAGCAGAGCTGTTGGTCGATAGTTTGCTGAGTCATCCCTGAACCGACTATTGAATATAGGTGTAATTGTTAACTGTTTCCAGGCTTTCGCTAGACGGCCAATTGACGAGAAACGATTGAAGCGCTGCAAGCGGTTCCGCTAATTCCATGGTTTAGCTTTTCGGAACGACAGGAGATACCAAATCTGGGCCGGGTGATTTGTGGGTTGGTAGGTTCTCTAACTTGACTGACTTGTGACACTGAAATTCGAGGTAATTTATTTGAGTTGCTGTCTGTGCGCTCAAATGTCGTTCGTTGTTTGCAGTTGGGCAAACTCACGTAATGTTTACCCAGAGTGTTGGCCGCCTATGCAACTGTATTGACAAATTCACCACAGGTGTCAAGTTGCGGAATACCAGCCTTATTCTTTAAGTGCTGCTAATTTGTTGTAGAAAACATTAAGATTTACCTCCACCTTTTGAACAAAACCGCGCTGATAGTAAAATCGACCCTCTTTGATAACAGCCATGGTACGATTGTTCCACATGACATATTCAATTCAGTTTGTTCCAGTTGGTACCTATTGCAGCGTAATCAGCCGTTCAATTTTCCATTAGTCCAGGGATATCTTACTCTTCCACATCCTTCTGGCGCGTTCGATGTATATACCACGTTCCTTGTTTTTCGGTCCCTGGTTGTCTTTGTCTTATTCAGAGTAGGTGGATCAGTGAATGTTCGTCTATAAGCTTTACTGGATAATCAAAAATAATATACGGTTTCTGAGGCACTTCCTTGAAACAGACTTCCTCACGAAAAGTTTGTGTATGTATTGGTGTTTATGCTAAATGCTTGTTTGGATCAATACTTTTATAATCTAGGCAGTTTAAATGTTAACGCCTTTCACTTCAACATTCTTATTTTGGTATCTCGATAGATCGCTACTTCCGTTTATCGATTGACAACAATGTAGGCCTACGACTGACACTAAGAATGAATAAACATTCCATCGGTTTTAATTCTGGTGAATGTGATTAACTTTGGGCCTCATTGATAGTTTTCCAATTCCTCGCCTGGATCACGTCCAGAAGGACGAACACGATATAATGTTGCACTTTGAATGTAAGAAAGTACATTCTTGTGGACACTACATAATGGTTGCCTGAAACGAAACAAGTGCGCGGTAGCAGTAGTAATTGTCTGTCATGTTCACTAAGGAGCCGCTTTTTGATGGGGAATGCGCTGTGTGCAAAATGCGAGATGTCCGTGAACGTCGTTCACTCGTAGGTAACTTAGGCGACTTTCTGAATTTGGGCTGTTCCGAAATCCTACTTTGAGAGTGATTGATAATGGTGAACTTTAGTCTAGAAGTTCCCGACATTATTGTGGTGTTTATAACCGTCCGTATCATATCCTAAGCAGCCGTTGCCTTTATACGACTTCTGTGGAAAGGCTTATCAATGGCATCCCGTTTCTTCGTATCGTCTAGCCTAGCTAGTGATTTCAGTTGTCGATGTTAAACTTGTTGGCACCTTCTTCGGCTGTTCAACAGATTCGTTGTACAAACCAACCAGTCGTGCTTTCCGACGGTGCGTCAGTCGTGCTGTCACTATTTTTCCCCTTTCTTGCCCAGCTGGTTGGCCAAACAACTCTTGAGTCGACTGACTTCCGTTCGCTTGAAGCCGGTGACAAAACCATATGACTGCTGTTTGTTGGTGGATCACTCCCGTACGCTGTTAGTGTCCGTGTCCCGACAGTGTTTCAGAAAGGCATTGTGATTCATGTTCTCGCGATGTCAGATGGCGTAACTCAAAAATGTTCCACTAGTGAAGAAATAATTCCATGCGATAGGATAACGAAGTAAACCTTTGCTTCAACCATTTTCATGCAATATATAAGAAACTGGGCACGCTCATAATCTATTACCGAAAAACGGCTTGCTGCCTTGCAATGAACATACGTATGGTTCCACTTACGGATCTCGTACGCTTAACTGAAAACTCCCGGGTTCTGTTTATTACTGCGAAGAGTTAATGGGCAGAATTGAACTTATTTAGTCAAATTGAGTACCGAGCCCTAGGACCGTATAAC
This sequence comes from Paragonimus skrjabini miyazakii, assembly GCA_014338405.1. NCBI lineage: Eukaryota > Metazoa > Platyhelminthes > Trematoda > Plagiorchiida > Troglotrematidae > Paragonimus > Paragonimus skrjabini miyazakii. Next base: position 38,658 of record JTDE01002311.1, on the reverse strand, counting down.
GTCCGACTACAAACCAAGCCTCACTAATCAGATTGAATTTGTCCCAGAGCCCTGAAGGATATCAATTATAACTCGGCTAAACAAACGTCCCTGACATTGTGCGTGAAAACAACTATTAATGAACTACCTATTGTGACTATAGGAAGCTGACGTCTTACATGTAAAGTCCGTTTCGTAGCTATAACCGTCCCAAGGTGAGTAGGAATTAAATAAAGTTGACGAGCTTTTTTCAGTCTTAAACAATCCTCCGCATCCATGTGCCTCCTCTATCAACGTTTTGCAAACTCACATCAGAGGTGAATGGAGATTAGGAAACGACAACCTTTCACAGATGGTATATTACTACTCCTTAACTTACCTTCGTGTCCGGTAGTTGGTTTGTTGCCGATAACCCACTCTAGCAATGCGATAGGATGGTCCCACCCCAATTAATTATTACAATGCCCCTGTTAGAGATCATGTCTATAGTTAAACTGGAAGAATCTCTTACTCCTGACTAACTACCGATGATCAGTTTCATTTCGAACATTAAAATCCGGCGTAACAACTTAAACCTTTTTCCGTAATCTTCGTTTGTTCTTCTTCTAGTCTCCCAAATGGACTCGACGTCTTGTGCTAAAAGTTTGAAGGTTTGTGTTCGATCTGTTTTATTCCTGTTGATGTATTAGGTGACAAGTGATTCTTTGGCAGACAAGGAAGAAAAGCTTCGCCATCTTCAGCTACTTGTCCGTTTCGTGGAAAACGTAAGTATTACACAGCGGTCAATTCTTGTTTTAATAGCCTCAAATGGCCGAAATTGAGAAACTGACCGATAAATGGAAGAGCGCGGCTCAACAAGCTCTCTGTGAACTACAGGAGTTGTACAACGGAACAAACAAAATGGAACTTTTGAACATGTTCGGCATTGATCCACAAGTTGTTGGCATTTCTGCAGACCAGTCTTGAAAATAATCATTATAAAGAAACGTTTCACACATATTTACCGTTCTTTTGATCGGATACTTCCTCATACATTCGTTTGTTTGTTGACTAAGCAATTGATTAATCTACTACTTTGAGTGTTGTAATGTATGTATGTATGTGTTATAGCGTCCCTGATTGGTCAGTTAAAATGTTATTACTGCGCTCGACCTACATCGGGAAGTGGCTGGTTGGTTGGCCAACTTAAACCGTCCTTCTCCTGACTATTTTGTTATCTAGTTGTGTCAAACGCTAACGTCCAACTAGCTCTGAAAAGAACTGTTGATAGCAAAGCAAAAATACGGTTGTAGACATGCAAATGCTCAGCATCATTAGTGTGTTGCTGTCGCCAAGGATCACATGTAACGTCTGCATATGGTTTCGCCGTAAAGTAGTTTTATAGAGTTTTCCTCATATTTGAAATATTCTTACTCTATGTGGACGGTTGCATCATGGTACATAGTAAACAAATACATTTAACCACTTTGAAAATCTGATCCGATCACAGTTTGACCGGAACAAAAGCACCGAATGCCGCATCACGGGAACAAACAGTTGAAAGTCTCAAATTGGATTTATTCACTACAAAGCAAACGAGAGCAGGAAGTAAAGAACGGCAGAACAAAATTCTGTACAAAGGAAAGGTAAAGATAAATCAATAATCACAAATCCGACCGGTTCTCCTGCAGCATATCCATGAAACATTCCGTTGGTGGGAAACGATCATCAGTCAGCAAGCTTTTAAAATGCGAGGTGTCCACGTTTTGGAACCATTCATCTACAGCGTCCGGGCGACTGGGTTCCTGTTCGGAAACTAAAGCCAAATATAGCATTAATTGGCTGTAGCTTTAATCTAAAGCGATAAACTTGGATCAGATCGTGCAATAAGTACGTAGTAATTGGTCGAGCGACACGATATATTGATAAACAAACGTTTTAAGACAGTACGGGTAGCGATCAGAAAGCTGTTGGTCTGAATATCGTTTGAAATTAGTCGGACCTTTTTTTCATCATGATGGTGTACGGGGTCACGTCTTCTGTATCAAAAGACAAATGAATATTTCTTCATTGTTTGCCGGCTTAGTTGTTTCAGGTTAATACTGGACATGCATTTGTACGTCAATCTGATATAAGTTTTTGGAGGAAAGAAAGCACTGTATCAGAACCCTAGGTTGAAGTTTATAGAGATCAAGCTCCTTCAAACTGATGACGAAATGGGTTGCTGGGTTTAGATTGAGCAAAGAATAGACTGAAGATAATCCAGTCGATTTCCGAAAATGGCACCGCGGTGGAACATCTGATGATTGAGGACCATCGATTGAAGACGGAGTGGATAACAGACAACTCAAAATTGGTCATTGGAGAGTGGTTGACATCCAAAGAAAAGAAAAATGTTGAAGTACACACAAACATTGGGGAAAAAACGTGAGTGTTGGTGGGAATTACGTTTGAAAATATTCTTCTCTACTGTTATCGTTATATGGACAGACCGCGCACGTTTTGGTCGGCCTCCGTAAATTTGATGTCAATATAAACAACCTCGAGTTTGGATAGATCTCACTGCGGTTACAGTGGTTATTTTCCCTCAACACCATTTTATGGCTTTATTCAGCCAATGATGGTCGCAAAGATCAAGACCAGTTTCACATTAACCTCTTAAACGATTTTGCTGCAGGCTGCGCTAACAAATGGGTCCCATACAGGACTAGGCTAAACTACCGACCGCTAACACAGTGTACTTTCAATCAAACCTCCTTGAGAACCTCAAAATGTCATATAAGGTTTTAGCTCTGAAAAACCGAGATAATTTAATTACTTCTCAGCAGGAAATTAAATGTCATCCATAATCAGTTCAGTTATGATAGCAAGAATATGCAAAGTGATATAAAATAGATTTAAAACGACGAAAAAACGTACGTAGGTGAGTGAATGACAACTCGCATGTGCCGAGCTGATGAGCCGGTGCGTTTATGAATAGAGACGATTGCACAGAGTCCTCAATCGGGGTCTCAGAGCTGTTCCCTTCCTCCTGAATCTTCCGAGATTGACAACTGTGATCCAAGAGCTGTTGGAAAAAAACCTGAATCTAAGCTAACAAAGAAACACCCGCCACAATTGAACGAAAGGAACAAATAAAAAAATTGACGAAGATAGTTTCCGAAGTTAATATGTGTACTTCGGCATATAATCGATTGACGGAGGTTAATATATTTTATACACGAGGTGATCATGGAAATTCAAACGGTCTGTTTTTGACCTCTGCCTGATAATCCCGTCAACTGTTTTTACATTCGCTCGGTCTACCTAATTTACGTTTCCGGAACTGGGGTTGTTCGTTAAGACTGATTTTCTGTTTCCAATCAGTTCAGAGTGGCCGTTCAAATTCCGTGGACCACGCTGCCTTGCCGTCTTAGGATGATCATGACAACATTTCGTAACCACCCCAAGCCACGGTCAGGGTAAGGCATCGTCTTGAAGTTAGGTGCATTGAGAACCATATACGCGTCATCGCCTAGACAATACTACTGTTATTAACAAGTAGTTTGGCAGATTTATGATTTTCCATGTTGAGCATTGCCAAATTACTTATTAGTAATACAATTTCTTTACTCAACAGTGGCGTTAGTGGATTTCACCGTGAACTGTTCGAGAAATCCTGCCGGGGCAGTCGATCTCCTGGATCATTTGGTGAATTCCATATGAGACAGTGGGACGGGTGAGTAACAGAGTCCAAATGTGAAAGTTCCGAGCTCCTGGTGTGGCTTCGTAGCTTAGCTGGTAGAGCGCTTGCCGTTTTGGGGCATGGTGTTTCTATCGCTGGTTCGAATCCAGCTGAAGTCCTGACTTTTCACAGTCTTACTGTTAGTGGTTTGAGTGTGAACTCACTGTTACGCAACTAGCATTTCATTTAGTATTCGTCCCGTCGTCACATCCCGAACGAATGAACTGACATCTGGAAGAAAAGGACTAACGTTATGGTAGAATCAGCGTATGAAAAGTTGCGAAAATGCTCGCGAACGATGTTGCGCGCTGTTTGTGAAGATCAAGGGGCATTGTGCAGACAAAGCGAAGAGTACAACGGGCAGTCTTATTAAGATGAGACAAAGGACCAATAGTGCGACTGTCTTTCAAATCAAGAAGTGTTTCAGAGCTTAAGTCTACTCCTAAATCCGATGACAATTGTGCAGCATGCACCAAACGAGTTCCACGGTGCGAGTATAATAAACAGAACCATTTTGCTGAATTAACAACACCGTACGGATAGAAGAGTGTGTCTCTTACGCTCAGTGGTGATCCGTTTACTTCAGTGGTGAGATAGAAGCTATGGCGAATGAACCTTATGCATACACATATTACTGACTTGAATCTCGGGATGAGAACTGTGCCTCAGAACGACCTACTTATGGTAGACATCCAATACGCGTATGGGAGGTGTTTCCAACCTTCGGAATAGACGAACTATTTATATCAAGTTTATTATTCGTTTCTTCGAAGCGCCAAAGAGCCAAAACTCACGTATATCGCAGGGGCTTGGCTCACGACTGAGTCTGGCCACAGTTTAGATCCAAACGCCTTGGAAGACCTGTGCCCTTTATTGCTTCGTACACGAACATGCTGAGTTGTACAACTTGATGGTCGAATTGACAACTGCTTTGAAGTGACCATGTGGAAGCTTACATTCCAACGTACTGCAGTCACTACCGAAGTGCTGGGGTAAGATTGCCAAAACACGCCATACTATTTCATTATATATAAACAGGGCACAGAATGCCCTAAAATTGCTGAAGGTAATTCCTTTTTTTAGAAGTTACGTAAACAAAGTTGAGTTTGCGGTTTTCTAAAAGAATTTTATTTTTCCTGGCGTCAAAAGTGATGCAGACGTAATAACACGGCATACGTATGTGTTATACAAACGTAATAAGATGTTTGGGAATTAAGATTATTTCAAATTCAACACCATCTACATCCGATCGCAGTCCGTGCGTTCAGATAAGCCTTTCGGCTGGTTCACTTCGAAAGGAAGCACTAGATTCGAGTTTCGTTCCTATTAGAACCCATCAGTAGTGCATATCAGTCCGGATCAGATTTGCACTCAGGCCCAAGTGCTTCTGAGACCAGCGTGTTAACCGCAGCGCCAATAATCTCACAATAGACATTATCGAATGAGCATATCTAAACACCTAACCACAACCTTGTGCGAATACGCTTTGTTGATTACAATTCTAGTTTTCTTCTTCAGCGTTGTCGGATTCGGCTCAAAAGTGACCGCACACACACTTTGGGCCTCTTCCTTACCTGCATGTGTGATGACTTGGCTTCCGTCAGCTGGAATAAGTCGTCATCAAGGGCTTATCGATTAGACTCAGCAGGAGTGTTCTTGCTGTCAATTTAACTGACGGAGAACTTCAAGTTGAACACCATTCACATTTGATCGGAGCCTTCGCATTCAGATAGACTTTCCAGTCAGCCTCTTTCGAAAAGAAGCACTAGACTCGAGTTCCGCTCTTGTTAGAGCTCTTCAATAGTGCATATTCTCGCCACGGCCGGGACTAGAACTCCGACCACGTTTTCATGAGGCAGGCATATTGACCACTGCGCCATTGACCTCACATTAAGCACGACCAAATTATCCTATCTGAACGCTCGACCACTTTTGCATGTGAGTAATGATCAGGCTACCCGTCTCGAGAGGAGACACAGTAACCGTTCTGTTAACTCCAATCGATAACCTCGCTATTAGGACTTCCGAGACAGGCCGAAATTTTCGGTCTCATTATACCTGTTAAGCGATATTTTAGATTACAGATGAGTAGACAGAGAACTATTCTGCCACATGTAGTATAGAACTAATATAATAGTGTTCAGCAGGCTTAAGCGAGTTTACTTCGCGATATTGAAAGAGTATGTGGCGCAGTAGAGACGCGGAAAATCCTAGAAAAAAGAAATTATTAGAAGAAATGAAAGTCAATAAGAACCATAAAAGTTATAGATGCAGGCAAGCATTTGGCTGCAACAAGCTGTCATCAGATGGCGCTTCAAATTAACAGTTTTTGTGGTCAAGAGGTTTCCAAACGAGTAGGCTACGCCTACTCAACTCAATGAACCGGCTAGTCCACACGATTCGTGACTTCTCGCAGCTGTCGGTAGTCTTAATAAATACATCTCGGCACATAAACGATGAGTTGGTATGCACAGCAGCTGGCTCAAACACCGCAGATTATCCATACATCATTTGATTCAGTGATCATACATTCTGAGTTTTCTGGAGTACGTGTTCTTCACGCGATCACTTAACTTCAGGTGTGCTAATTGGTGAAAATTGCAAAGGTCACACCTAAACAGTTTATTGATACCTTCGTTCCGGACATGTCCTCTTTCCGAATTCATCATCATAACAGCCATGAGCCTGACCAAAAGGCACTGTGGCTTGGGCCGCCGTTCACCTCAACAGTGATGTGGAATATGTTAGAAGAAAACGTTACTAAGAAGATTGAAAATTGTTGAGAGAAGACTAAGAGGAAGAAGCGGAAATGGTATGGACACAGGTACTTCATTGACTGCGACACACCGCCGCCTCGGATAGCGTCTCTAACCAGCGGTTTGAGTGATCACGAGGACCCCAGCCAGGCAGGCGACACCTACCCACTTTACTCAATGGAGCAGTCAAGGTCTTTATATTTTATGATCACGTTGTTACCTGGCCACTATGCTGGTATCTCATCAGCAAAGATACAATCTGACGAGACATTATCCATGCATGGGCAACGATCCACGGCCTAACGCGGATTACCTGTGATAAAGTATACCGGGGTAGGAATTTGTAGTGGATCTAAGCTATATAAAATTCAGGTGTGAATACGAGATCAAAAGGGTGATAAAAAATGGAAGCGATTGACTCACAATAGTTCGTTAAGGTGCGTTGGTCTAGAATTCCACTACACCGAATGCAGTATCCAATGGATGCAATCTGTCGTGTTGTTCCTGAGTAATCTTGGAAACCACAACGGAGATAATTCCGACGACAGATAAATGAGGAAATCTGCCGCAACGGCCGGTTGATTCCGTTAACTTCTAATTGTCTAAAAATCTGTTTACTAGCGATACTGAACGCAGAGAGAACGCAAGGCTCGCGACCCGAGAAGTGAGATTTGTATTTGTTGATTAGTTCGATTAACTTGGTTGTAAATGTGAAGCTGAGGAAAGTGAAAACTGTGAATAACAATGAGAATTATGAAATAGAAAATACTGTACAAAACGCTACAGAACTCCCTCCTAGAGCGTTAGTTAGGGTATGAAACGCTCAAAAAGATGAGTGATATTACTCTGTGTAGTCTGCAAAGCCGATAGGAGGTTTGTGCGGTTGTCCGCAACGTGTCTGTGTGGGAGGGGGATGAAAGAATTGTACATCCTCAGCGGGAATAGTGGAGTCTGAAAGTGTTTGTGGGGTTTTTGGAATGGGTTTGTTCGGAAAATGTGGATGGGACGAAGAGGTAGTTACGACCACAGGAAGAGGAAACAAGTCCGTAGGGCCACTTTTAAGCGGTCGACTCTTACTGAATCGCGAGTGCCGTTACGGTTGATGATGAAATACTTGTCTTTGCGTTCAAGCACTCTAAACGGGCCGTCAGAGGGTGACTGGAGGGACTTCTTTTGTGCGTCAGCTCTGATAAACACGAAAGGTAGGTCTTCGTGTACTTCAGTCTGCCTCGGTGTCGTCTTCGTCGCGGTGGGCTTTAATTTGCTCATGTACCGTTTCGGATGTATGGCGCTGGGTCAAACTCACCAGTGGTTCTAGAATCCGTAAACATTTCACCTGGCAGGCGTAAGGTGCTGCTATAGACGGGTTCAGCTGGAGTGCAGCCGATGCCTTCTTTGATGGTGTTAAGGATGCCAAGCAAAATGAGTGGTAGGTTTTCCGACCAGTCTCTAACCAGCGGTTTGAGTGATCACGAGGACCCCAGCCAGGCAGGCGACACCTACCCACTTTGCTCAATGGAGCAGTTAAGGTCTTCATATTTTGTCACCACGGTGTTGCTTGACTACCACGTGGTTTGACCCAACTGTTGGTGGCCTCAACATATAATGCCCGGTACGGTAAACGATTAGATGACATACGGAGTACATGACCCAACCATCGCAAGCTGTGTACCGTGACTACTTGACCAATTGATCGCGCATCCCGAACGTTCCGGAATACGCGCCGCCGAACTGCCACATTGCTCGTGCCATCAGTCCACTTAATATGGGCCAATTGGCGGAGCGAGCGAGCCTGTTGATGTCTTCTTTGTGAACAGGCCACGTTTCCGAACCATAAAGCAAAATGGAACGCACACAGACATTATATACTCTTTCTTTCACTGACAACTGGACGTCTTTTCGACGCCACAGATGACGCAGTTTGGCAAAGGCAACTCGTGCCTTTGCAATCCTCGCCGATATCTCATCAGCAATATTACAGGCT
>JTDE01002311.1:0-29546 GCA_014338405.1 Paragonimus skrjabini miyazakii | reverse complement strand
ACCAAACTGATGCCCCTGTGATTGTCACATAGACTTCGGGACCCCTTTTTGAAAACGGGAATGACTGTTGATAGGCACCAATCATGAGGCACCTCTGGGAGACTGGAGAGGTGCCAGTCTTCTTGGGTACCATGTGCAAAGGCGATGATCACGGACCGTTTGAACGACGGATGATTCCGAGACGCAGCATTTCCACAAATTCCGCCTTGGCAATTTTTTAGCTTCTAAGGAGGCAGTTAGCATGGATGTGCAAATCTGGGTGGTCTCTTGGTGGTGATGTGATAAACAACGCCATGTTTCGGCGCCGTGGTAGATTCCCGGAAATTGTTTCAACAGCACCGTATACTAGTTGGCCTCCGGTAAAGCCATTCGAAGTCCGATCGAATTGATGGTGATGGCTTCACCTTGAAAGAACAAAGTAGTGGTGCTGTCTACCAGTTTTCGGCGGCTGAGATCAACAGCCAAACTTCGTAAGGAAATCGACGCCAATGATTGGGTGTTGGACGTCAGCAATAATAAAAATCCAAGGAAAATTCCGGCGCAGTCCGAGGTCGACCGTCAACAGATGTTGGCCGTAGGTTACGATTTTGGAATTGTTAGCCGCCTGCGGGTTTGGGATTGCGTTTAAGTTTACCCGGGGGTATAACTCTGACCTCTGCACCGATGTCGATGAGAAAGCGAAGTCCAGTAGAGTTGTTGTGGACGTAAAATAGGCGACTGTTGTTCTGGCCAGCAGCAGTCGTCGCCATTACTGGCTGGCTAAGTCGTTTCCCTGATTTTCATTTCCCTTAGGGAGCGAACTGGCATGTGCATATGGCTGGGTGCATTTGCGGGCACTGTCACCGAACTGTCTGTGGTAATAACAGATGTTAAAGGTTTAGGATTTGGATGTGGGAGATCGCGAGCGGGATCGGGTGTGCGAGAAGTTACGACCTTTCATAAGGCGTCCAGCTTAGTTATTCACTGCGATTGTTAGCTGAGACATCTGGCGTTGGAGTTTATCAAGCGTATCTTGCTGTGGATCTGTGTGAGGGGAAGAATCACACACGTGGTTGATGGAACGCTTGAAAAAACACTCGTGAACCTTGTCCGCTGTCTCTGCTAATTTTTCTAAAGATGTGTCGGGGTCTTGTACTGAGAGAATAACCGGGGTGTTGAGTGGGAGGCATTTGGTTCACAGTTGCTTGAGGATGGGATCACCTACTTTATTGTCACCGACCAGGGATCTCATGTGGCGGAGTAATTGAGAGGGGGTGCGATCACCCAACTCGACACCAGAAAGTAACAGTTGCAGCTGGGCCTCGTCTGAAGCTGTGGTACGTCTTAAAACTGCTGCCTTGAGTTTATCGTATGGGTATTCGTCTGACATAGGGTCGAGTACATCAATTACTTCTGAAGCAATGTCAGTGGGCAACTATGTAGCCACGTAAGAGAAAATGGTGGTTTGTGAAGTAATCTTACGAAAACGGAAAAATGCTTCTACCTGAGTGAACAAAACGCGGGGGTTGGAAATACCAAACGCAGATTAATAGCCTTTTCGGAACATAAGCTAGCGTCGAAATCAGAAATCATTGCAGAACACTGGGAGTTCTGAGCTATGGAGGTAACGCAATCAATAAAAAAAAGTATATACGTACAATAGGCAAAATTCAAAAAAAAAATCAGGCTCGCCAATTTATAATGTTTAGATCCACTACAAATTTCCGAGTTCTAAAACAGGATACTGCGTTTTAAAGACGCAAAGAGCATTTCATATATCCAAACCAAGTCACTCGGCGAAGTAGTACAACACCCGTTTTCTCAACAAGTGCATTCTCTGCAACCTCGTCCATGACAAAATCAAACAGAGAAGAAGAGGTCGGATACTCATGGCAAATGCCACCAAAAGTGATGAAGACAGAGTTGCCTGTAAACTCCTATCTAATTTACCCAATGAGCATACTACGATTATCTCAAGTATTTTTGGAGCTCCTTTTCGAAAACCTTAAAGGACTATACGAGCAGCCGAGTTGTCGGCAGCCAATCGGCCTGAAAAGACCACAACGGTCGAATGATTGTGAGAGTGCCGACGCTCGAAGACCCTTTGTGGGGTAAAAATGTTAACAGTATTCCCCTGGCCGGATTAGCATCCTGCGTGTTCTTCTTTTATCTAGCTTCTTCCCAGGTTTGGTAAGCTGGCGTAAAACCAATGATTCTGGTCGTTCATATGATCCGGTTGAGGCTAGTGTGACAGTTGCTCAAAATGTTCAGTTCATATATCGAGTTGACGCGACTAGTTGGTGATAACCAAGCCATTTTCTTCAAACGTGATTCGACTAACATTAACTTGATGGAAAACACAACTACTAATCGCGGAGAATAACTGATACCCCGATGACGTCTTCTTTATTCGCATATTAAACTCCAATTTTTTGCTTGTTTTTGTGCCGCTCAGTTTACTTGTTTGGGCTGCTGCTTTCTAAGGCGCCAATTGTTAACGGTCGTTTTTCGTGTCTGGCCTAAACACTTGGTTGTAAGTCATACAAGTTTCTTTAATTACTAACTTACAGGACCAGATCGATATGAGTAGACCATCAATATTCCGTCTTAACTCGCCCGAATTAAGAGGTGTACAGCTGTCCTGATATACTGTGTATAATTGTGGGATATAACGAATTGTATTGGCATCTAGTTGTTGTGAGTAAAACGTTTCAAGAGGCTAAGGTACCGTTCGATTTCATCACGCAAGTGATAGTCAAATGAGTATGTAAAGAAGTTATGAGGTTATTAAACGTGACAAGATGATCATTGTTAGTAAAAATGGGTGTTTTTATTCAATATAGTGTCTGTTGGATACAGTTAATTTGGTGTAGTCCTAAATTAGTCTTTTTAATATTCGAGAAAAAACGTCCGCAAATGTTGGACTCAAAGCTACTCCGTCAGTTTGCCTGAAATGAGACTCTTCGAATTGAAACCGTATGCTTTTTGAACATCAGAGATCCATGATAGAAATCGGAATGAAGATGCTTAACAATATATTTTTTCAGAATCAATTTTTGTATCAGGGGACATTTGTAAAAATGGATTCAGCGTCCACAGGATACACAGTAGTTGCACTCAAGAAGTGCAAAACGCTCACCAGGTCAGACGTATTCTTAGCGCCACGTGATATTAACATTTTGTGCACGGAGTCAAGTAACTCAACAGAAAAACCAAGGAACTTGGTCAATGGTGACCATAAAAGGTAACGTTCTTTGTGGGTTTTAGGCATTTCCCTCACATGGGGCATTTGATTCCTGAATGGTTTAACCTGCATAAATTGAGCTTTACTGATGTATCCAAGTAAAATTACTAGTCGGAATTTTTGCGCAATCTGGTTTCTAATTGTTTTCTGGTGTGTTATCGGATATAAATTCACTGCAGTAATCTACTAAATAATTCGCAGAAACCTTGAACCCCGAGTTGTGACACAGACGTAAGCATACGAGTGGCGCAGCAGGCCCAATGGGAAGTGTAGGTCAGCGAACAGTCCACCTATGAGTGAATCGCGTACTCACAGTTGCAAACCATATTGTACACACATTCTCGAGAACATTCTAATTAGTATGTGCCCTACCCGTAATAGAAAAGCAACACTATAATCACACCAGAAAAAGCTACACGTTAGGGATGCCATAAGAGGCAGTCCGTTGAGATGTGATGCTTACTCACGTCAGCCTCAGTAGCACACATTCACGGGAGCTACTCACCGTCACGCAACCTTGGTGCCGGTCAGTAGAAGATGACAGTTCCACTCCAATGGATGTCTGTTCATAGTTGACAGGCTCGAGTGAGGTTGAACAATCGGTACCAGTTCGAAACCGTGTGGTGCATTGAACGGGGTCCATTGATTCCATCTTGACGTGTTGAGAGGTAATCGAAGGGGGCCTAGGGGAATGGTGATGCGGAGGAAAGTACAAATATTGTTTTATAAATATCTCAATTTGAAGCTGAGCGGCCTCTTTGGCAGTTCGCTAAGTTCCAGAAAACGGTGGTTGCAAATGTGTTTATTCGTGATTCCAGTGGTAACAAACTGAACGACCGAAGTAACGGCATGAAGATGTAAATAACACAGGTGAGATAATTAACTGCATAACCTTGGTACGTCACATGATAAGTTGTTTAAAGGTCAACGTGAGCACCAAGCATTATCAGAGTTCGGGTTCAAGAAATACAAGCTCTAGTGGCGTAACATTGTCATTGGGAGGTCAAGAGATTGCACTTTAGACAAATCAACAATCGAGCTGAAAATACCATACTGGGCTGCGCGCACTGTGCAGTCTGACGTAGAGAGACGGGACACCGCCCCCAATACCACATCCAGTTAGATAGACCGCTTCACATCTATTACGTAACAAAGAACCAGATATCTTTTCGGAATACAGCGATGATGAAGATGAGGATATGACGTCGTATATTGTGTATACAAAAAACCTTTACGTTACAATCCGTTTACTTGAGTAACGAATTAGCCAAGACAATCTACATCCATTAATTGTGAACTTGCATTGGTGCATGCCATTTTTTCTGTTGCACAGTTCTTTTTTCTGTTGCTATATAATTACGCTCCAGTGCAACATGTACTCACCGAAGTATGAAGAAATTGTATCGAGAGATACATTATGCAACACAACATTCTAGGAATTTTCTTGAAATTCGTTGCAAGAACCGGATATATATTACGCCAATATAAAATGTGCGAGTTCATTGATTGAAAGCCAGAAGCGCAAACTCCCGTGTGACCTAACAACACAAGGCCCACAAACTATTAACACCAGGCAAAAATGTACGTAGCAGAGTAAGTAGTCACTATCTGAGTAACTCATACACGGAATCCAGTAGGATCGGTGAACTTCACAAATCTGCAGAACCCTCCTTAACACATCCCCCACTTAAAATGCAGAAATTCAGCAGCCTTGTTTACCACTAAACGTATGCATTGAGATGTGAGGCAACAACGTATTCAACATCAAGATGAGTTTATATAAATCGACAGAAAACAGTGGTCAGAGAGAAGGAGACTCACTCGCAAGCGTCAAATCTGCATACAATGCAGTGCAATCTCGAACCAAATCGAATGGCCGTGATGCGGACATCAAAAGGCAGCATTTGCTCCGCATCGGTGTGTCGTAGATGCAATCTGACTGAGATCGGACTGCGTGACTGGACTGGCAAAAAAAGAAGAGTTCAAAAAAAAGAAGATGGAACTACAGTAACGCAAACGAAATGTTTTAACGAAGGAGGAGTAAAACATCGAGAAATGCGGTCGCTGATTACATGGGGGAACCTCGAAACAATGCTCTGCAGATTTTCAATGGGTCAATTTAATGTCCAGGACTTAAATGATGAAACATCGCTTAATGTTCACACCTCTATCGGGTCGTTCCGTCAATTACACTGTTTATCATACATTAACGTACATCGGACGTAATTTACACATAGCAAGCTCTTAGTCTAGGTGATACAGACTAAGTTAGACGAACATGTTCGACTGAAATCATCAGTGGTGGACTAGAAACGTCGACAAAGGTATCAGCGAGGAATGAATATTAACGTGACATTTAAGGATATGTACTGCACCTAGAAGTTCCATCTGGGAAAGGGTTAGTTAAAAAGTCTGTGTGAATGCGAGCTGCGATCAATAAAGAGTATTCAAATCATGGAGCTGGTGTGGCTTGCATACTTTCAAGAGGGGGATGTTTCAGACAGCCAGCAGAAATGGTTTGAAGTCTGCCTCATTGATGATCGTGTTATCAAAAATCGCAAAAAAAGATATATAAGATGAACACAACGATTACACATATGCATATGCGATCGACTTGGAGGTGTGGCTTGAGGCGCCCTCATCGAACACGGGTATCGGGGGAATTGCAAAAGACTACAAAACTACTAAACTAAACTGAATAGAAGACCTAGAGGGTGCGTGAGTGTAATCAAAACCCTAAGTGTAACTAGCTGTAATAGATGTTTTTATCCAAGGAGTGAAGTGGTCGGATAATCAACACATGCCAAACTAGCTCAACGAGCAATCAGATGGTCTTCATTCTTCGCGATCGCATCGCTGTCTGAACGTTTGATAGCATTAGCTAATCGTTAGTGATTTCATTAATAAATACTAAGTTAACAAACGATAAACGTAGCTTCTGAAATGTGGTTGAACACAGCTGTTGTGTTCACATGAATATCCCATCTGATTCGAATGGCTGACATAAACACTAAACATTTATTAACAGGCTACGCCATTGAACCGCAGGTCACAGACAATAAAAACTAGCGAGATCAGCGTGCACTTTCACCATACTTACGGAAATATCACAAATACATGCGAACTAGTTGAAATAAAAAAGAGAAACCCAATCAGGATTTGAAAATGTAAAGCATATTTCCCACAGACCAACTCTGTCTTCCCCATTGTTCAGTATCAACGTTTACATATGATAATTCGGTCGCGCTTAGTGAAATGTTAATAGCACAGTGGTGAACGAGGGTAAAACTCAAGTATAATGTTGAGGCTGTGATCAACAGTGTGGTGTTTTATTTATATCCGGTATGCCTCTCAAACAGCCACTGGGTGAACAAATGTTATCCACACTCTCAAGGTTGGTTAGAAGATCACGTGAAAGACGTTCCACTCGTAAATCCTCAAGAGCAACTTCCAGTGTAATGCTTGGTAAAGTTCAACATAGGAGGAAGGAATCGAATAGACACGAACGACTTCAAGAAATAAGATACCAATGATTACCTTTAATGGATTAGTCAGAAAACAAAAGATAATCATCGTAATCTTCCAGTGGAACAATGAACAAAGAGCACACACAATGTATAATTTATGGCAACACAGATAACGTTCATAAGAGAGCACAGAAGATCTACAGACTACAGTAGTACAGCATATTACGACCGCAACAACAACATAAACACATACCAACACTCTTCAGCATTTGGTCCACTTGATCGACTTCTGCCGGGATAACCAAGTCACTTAGTTGTTTATGAAGCAAACGATCAGCGTCACATCCCAAAAGTATTGGAAACCTAGACAGGCAGAAAGAAGCTGACTGATAGGCAATTGGGAGGGGATAGACAATGAACGAACTGATGCTAATTACACATGCAGAGGTAGAACACTTAGTAATTTACTTTCGCCGCAAATGGTAAGTGTGACGTGTTCGGGTCGCGAAGAATGAACCTCCACTATGTACAGTAAGGTTTAGACCAGTGAAAATAGAAAGCCTTATATATCAACGAAGCTAGAGACGAATAGTTTACATGTGTTGTTTAGTGCGTGACGGTAATCAACGGACTGGGATTATACAGGGAGCAGCAAACAGATCTCTCAACCTTAAATTAGGCAAGTTTAAAAATGCTACTTAGTAACTTTTTCCTGATAATCCTCATGTGTTGTGCAAATAAAACTGAGTTTTCCCGGTCTCCGTTAGCCGAAGCGACGGCACCGATACAAGATTAACCTAGGAGAAACTCTAAAAGCTTGTTTCACAACTTCAACTTAACCAATAGTTTCATCTGTGCCCACGTTGGCTGTACAGCAAAGGAACTGAGAGTACTTAGTAATGAGTACATCGTACGAAAAGTAAACATTGAGAGACGGAGCCATTTCACATTCATCAGTGGCATGACGTGTGACATGGAAATGATGAAAACAATCGTGCGAAAATGCAGAACTGCCAATTAAAGAACAAAGTATAGCACTTGTGTGAGTATCAAAACCATGGCAGTCCCAGAGACATAGTTGATCGCTTTTGCGCGCACAATCATGGTTGACTCTCGGCAATCGACAAAATTTCATTGGATTTAGGCTATCTATAATTTCTATCATAGCAAATCATGTTGAACGCGTTGGCCGATCTCTACCTTATGTCTAGTAATCCATGTGGATCAATTTGCGTGATTGACTGAGATATAACAACTTGACAGGAATTTCGGAATATGCTGAGGAATTCTTGTTTCAAACCATGCATCGGATATGTCTGGCGTATTTGTCAGCAACAGCACACACGCGTAAGTTACACAATTGATGAAAATCTGATAAATGGATCCACCTCACAAAATACTTGTTTTTTATACATTGTTCAAACGAGTGAGCGGTACGAAATGTAAACATCCGCCAATAGCTAACTATCTAAACAAAAAGAACTGCGCGCAATACCATCACCAAACACCAATAAGCGAGAACAAAACTGAAGCAACTGGGGTGTTAAATGTAGTCCGCCAGCCAAAATTGCAGCACAACTGTGTGAGAGCGGCAACAGTCTGCTGTCGATGTGTACGAAAACAAATGATTACGTCCCGTAGTAAATTGTTACTTTGGTTAGTTATCCTTTATGCCAATTCGTAACTCAGTAAGTCCCGTAATTACTTGGAGGTTCTGGGTGATCCATTCGAAAAATCACTCGTTACGTGGACTTTCGTGAGGCAACCTTCAGCTTGTACCACATTTGGATACCACGATAGTAATATAACGCGAACCTATTGTCACTAGTAAGTCAACTGTTTTCATCTTTCACGGCTATGTTCAGCTGTTTGCAATAATTGACCAAAATTGTACAGAATGTCTCTATACAGGGTATCTTAGGCTCTAACACAAATCCTTACAAATTTCGGCAAACTCGCCGGCCCGAAACAGGAATGCATCAGCTCGCATCTCCGATAGTA
The DNA here is from genome assembly GCA_014338405.1 of Paragonimus skrjabini miyazakii. Classification (NCBI taxonomy): domain Eukaryota; kingdom Metazoa; phylum Platyhelminthes; class Trematoda; order Plagiorchiida; family Troglotrematidae; genus Paragonimus; species Paragonimus skrjabini miyazakii. Next base: position 20,855 of record JTDE01002311.1, on the reverse strand, counting down.
AGTAAACAAAGAGAGCGCGCTCGTCGGCTGCGAAAAACAACGATTTCACTATGGAGGTCGTCAATGTAAATAAACCATATGATCAGCACAGCTGAATTGATCTGTCTGATCGTAGTACTTACTGGCCCACAACCTCAATAACACGCAAATCACTGGGATTTAGACGCAGTGTGAAATATTTTTGGCTCGTGGGACAAGAGGCGGGTGGATCATCAGTTGATGGATCACTCGCAACTGTTCCGCAGGCAGGATCGAGCGGACGACACAGGCCACGGAACATACAGACTGATCTCGTCGCGTTGGAAGGGTCATCTGCAAGATTAACAGACAAAAAGCCGGATGGTATAAACGAAGATAGATAAAACCATCGAGCAAGGCATAAAACAATCAACCGCCGGTGAGAATAGAATGCTGGATGGAAAACCACCACATGCGACTGTAAGATGAAGTTTCAACTCTATTTGATCGAAATATTCTTCCGCCTGAAGCATAAATCTGTCAAAGTTCCAAGAACAGCATCTATTTGTTGTACACAAAATGGAGAATCCATTTTGTCTACAATACATCTATAACAAATCTATCTAGATGTAGGCAATTTGATGTCGAATGTTTGAATATAGACGACGCTATTTTTAGTAGTTGGGTCCCTTTCCATCTTCTTTTTCTCCCTTTTTTCTACATACGGTTTGTTTTATTTCCTGGTTGTGTGACAGTTATGCATCAATGACTACCACTGATGTACTGCTGTCTACGACGATGATGATGAGCAATAGAGTTCGAAGAATGAGAATATTTAGGACCTCACATATTAAAGAGCTTAATGAGTAGTATAATGAGAGCACTTGAGTGATATTTCCAAAGGCTTTAAGTAACCAACCGCAGAGATTGCCTAGTTCAAATTATAAACGGTCCTCAGGTGTCTGCTAAAGCATCAAAGGAGCGCTCAGCAATGTGACAACCATGAGAAAGATTTAGCAAGCAGCGCGAACGGATAAATGGATGAAAAACAAACTCACCTTGATGTGATAAATCACCGCAGAACTCCACAAACCGGTATAAATTCCCATCAGACCCGTGAATGCAATGATGCAAAGGAACAGACGGACCACAACGTAGGGCCAATATGAAATTGCGCGCGATCAAACCTATACGTGCACAAGTTTACGGAAGTTGACAAAAGATATGCTGAAAACTGAAAAAAGTTCAATAAGTAGCTGTTTGTTGGCAGTAAAAACCTACAAGTTGGTAAGTCCGTCAAAAATTTTTTCTTGACGCACACTATTAAACACGTGCCCCCCGATAGATTATTTGGAATCGTCAGAGGTAACGTTCTAACTTCTAAAAAAAACCGAATACCAGGACCACTTATTTAAGTACAAAGTATTGTGAGCAACTCTGGTGTTTAACTGTCCTTAGATTAATTTGTTTAGCTTGCAAATATCGAGTCAACGCGTTAAAGAGGGAACACGGTCAGAAGAAATACGCGTAAAGATTGACACCCAACCGCAAACCTTCTTGGTCATCGTCATCATTCGTACATGGATTAACAGAAGTACAAAAGAAAGTCAGGAAATATAAGTAGTAAGGCAGAACTGTTTTTTTCGTATTGTACTATGATGGATTCACTGAGGCTGAGAACGATCACGGGGAGTAGCTCTGATAATATGCATCAGTGAAAAATTCGGTGTTGTGTTTTGTCTGAATTACAAGAAAATTGACGATACACACCAAAATATATTGGATAGCAAAATGGACTTCAAAATGGAACTCGAGGTTACAAAAACAGGTTTGTAGAATGGCGCTTTCATTAGAAATGGTGCATACCTGCATGACAGTGTCTAACGGTTAGATGCGGGGGCATCGACACGGATGCCGATTTAAAACTGGAACCTTCCAAATTAACTAATTTTAACGCACCAGAAATGTAGCGACTTAGGTGTCTTAATGAGTTCTTACATTGTTACGTCACACGAGCATGATGAGCTGGACCAAAGGTGAAACATTTCCAAGGACAGAAGAAATTAACAACTGGAGTCGGTGTACGAATTCGCCAAGCTGCTTAGGTAGGCAGGCATCAAAACCTTAGTCTAAATTAGGCCGTATGACTGTCGATTCAGAATGTAAGTAGCAAAGCGAAAGAGAAATAATATTTCGCATATGCAACGTGTCACAGTCGAAATACCTTTAAAAATGTCCCATTGGGATTCCGATACAAAGAGCACTTCGCCGATTATTTGCCTCGTGCTAGTACTCGGCTCTGCCAAATCTTGGATGGTTCGTCCGACAATCTCCTCCTGCGTGAAAGAGTTGAACAACAAATGATTAGGCAAAACAAAATAAACCAGCAGATTGAAATGATTACCAGTATATTCTTCCATCAGTTATAGGTCTATGTTTACAGAACACAGAGAAGGAGATGTAATTAGGTCATACAAATTTCAATGAAGAGGGGCAAAAATATGACGTATACAGTCCAGATCCTAGTACAACATCTACCAAATGGGTGTAGACAAACAATCAGCATATCCGGCAGACGACTACTAATAAAACAGTTGACTGAGGGTGTCAGTAGAGTGAACATTATGGATTTGTGGTTTTTCAGTGCTGTCTTTTATCGCTTGACCTCAAGCACAGTTTCAAATCCCAGCCTTTACAGCGAACAAGCACTGGTGCGATGTATTTATCTTCCACTACATAAACGCGCTGGAACCAATAAAGTTGTCGTTGCCCTGAAAGACCAGTTCACTCATTTTAACCTTCTTCCTTTTGTTCCCCCAATTTTCCTCTTATCAAAGCCAAACAACTGATAAACGTTGGCACTTTTGAGGTCTGCCTACTCAACAACTAAATCAACAGGCTACTCTGGCGAGCCCTCTCACGAGTCTGAAATTGGATGCGTTATGCCTTCGAAACACGCTTTCACGATCCTAGCATAATTCCTTAACTTGAATTCACCCTTGTATAAAGCGACGGACCACGGGGTTTTTCTCAAAATCTCCGGTGTTGACGAACCCAAATCTCACGGTCAAGCCCAAGTGAACATCACACTGAACTCTAAAGCAGAGCAGGGCTTCGTTGACTAAATCCCACTAAATGACCGCCTGTGCAATGGCAGACAGTACTTCGGTCAAAGTCGATCGACAGAGACCAGAATGGCATTGTTTGTTTGCTATATCTAGACGTACTCAAACAGATAACAATACAAATGCTGACTAAAGTGCTGTCTACGATTCCATTTTTGATCACCTGAAACAGATCAAATATGTGGACATCATTGCGTTTGTTGGTGATATGAACACGCGAGTTGGTCATCATAGTCCAAATGGGAAGCGGCTAGGTGGTATGTTTGATGTCTGGACGTGACACGTTGTCAATGGCGATCAGCTGTTACAATAATGCGCATTGCACGGACCCCGTATATCGAGTTGGGCATTTCAGTACAAACGACCGCAACATGTCACGTGGAGATCACTCTGTGCAACTCAACCATGGACACAAATTGATCATATTGGTGTCAGATATCGATTGCGCCACTCCATAATCGGCCATTTCGAAGTAAGCAGCTTAACTCAAATCATACCGTTGTTTGTACCCGCTTCGTTTTATCGTTTACTCGAGGATCATCTGCCCGCAAACACGAAGTGTTTAGTTGGTAATTGAGTGACGAGGGTGAATGAAACGCCCATCAAACAACACCAACAGTTAGACAGCCCAGGTCACGACATTTGAAAGAAATCTCAGCACATATGCAAACCCAGTTCGAAGGGGTCTATTCCAAAGGAGCGCCGCAGACAAGGCAAGAATAGATTTCTAATGATTCAGCAGAGCTTACGGACAAACGTCGCCCGATCGCCCCGACTCCGAATACAAGGACCACAATGGACTGAAACGCAAACGTGTGAAGAGTCTGCTCAAAGACTTTGAAGCTTATTTATCCGAGCGGTCCAAAGAGATGGAGAAGGCATTTTCGTCAGGGAATAGCCGAATGCTGTTATTCTTCATTTGTAGTTACACAGACCGCCAACGTGTTAGTGAGACTGCATTTGAAGAAGACTAATGGAGACGGTGGCTGTGGTTTTACAAGCAATACTCTATGGAAAATTGAAGTGGCTTTGGAGTCTAAATTAATGAAACTTCCGGACCGGCTATTTACGAGAGTGATCGTGGAAGATTTATGTCCAAATTGAGTACATTTCCCCGCTCTATATGAAAGGCTGGATACTTGCTGCCTAACGGCAGTCGTTCTCACTTTCAGAAGACGTGTCAGGACGTCATGAGACAAACACAGAGATATTAACGTTATCTCTACAATACCCAAGATGCGTACTGGTCTCATAATGCGGTGGTTTCTGATTCTCAGAATCGACTGGATAAAAGAACAGGTCGGATTTCGGTCTAGTTTCAGGTGTATCATAAGTCCAACATGCGACAGACACTGGGGAATTGTCACTCTTTTTGTGAGGCAACCGACGCGATATTTCTGGACCTAAAGACCGCAGTCAGCTCGGCTGCAAAGCATACTCTCTGGGGCTGTGTCCATCGCAAAAGAGCCTCAGTGAAATACGCCTATTTACTGAAGCTCTGATATGTTTGCTGTGAGTACAGTGTACATAGTTATGGGCAGCTATCTGAGGCATTCTCTACTTTAGTGGTGTTTGATGAGAATCCGATATCCCTGTTCTTTTACCGACTACGTGGTACATGGTATTCTGAAGGGAGCACTCCCAAGTCCCGAGGATTTAGTAGTGGATCATCAACCAGGTGGCAGGCTGATCGATATTGAATATGTGACCAGGCATCCCCGTGATGTTGCAAAGAGATGCATTTGTTGACTACAGGCAAGATTTGTTATATGTGCGAGCTCAGTTTTGCACTACGGATCAGAGACCAGGCTCATTCATGGTGAAGATGTATCTAGACCTTAAGCATTCGACTACCATTTTCTTCACCAGTTAGCTTGTATCAAATGAACTGGCTGTCAGTTCGTCTTAGAGAGAATCGCTGGACGCGAGTGATGTTCCTACAATAGCCCGTAAGTAGTGCATATCTTTGTCACAACCGATAAAAAGTTTAGGTGCCATTATGGTTATCCTGCGACAACGTGTATCGGAGTCTAAACTCCAGTTGTGATAGGGATATGCTTCAGCGATGAGTGAAAATAGGAGCAAAACTCGAACTTGATTTTTCTTCGAAACGGCAGGTTAAAAAATCAGTTCAGATGCGAAGATTTTCACTAAATATGGGCGATGTCCCACCTAAACGGATACACAATATGAGTATGAATGACCAACGAAAATGACCAAGAACAGTTGTTCACCCAAAGATACATTGTGACCGACTTACTACAGCCAAATCCAAAATCTTTTCAACATTTTTGTGAATTCTCGTGATTTCACCATCCGAACATCGGATATGTATGTCGAAACCTTCAAAACTCTGTACAATGCAAACAAGAAGCATAAAGAAAGTTACTTACACTTAAAATCAAACGTGTATATTCCTCATCGTTGATGATATAGTTACGCTTGCCAAGTTTCTCTACGGAAAAGTAACGATTTGTCGACGATGAGGTTACTAACCTGTGTACTGAATCAAACGTTCTGCACCAGCTTGAAAAATCGACAACTTATCTTTGCATTGAGAGCTGTGCACTTGCTTTCTTAGAAACTCCGTGTCACGTTTCATACGTTCGCGACGTTTTCTTTCAATTTCACTGTGGCTCTCTCTGAGAGACGAAAAAAGCGGAGAAGGGAGAGATGAACGAATTTTTTTTACATCAGGGACAAGTTACATAAGTTGATATCACTAGGTTAAATCAACCAAGCGATGATTTCGGTGTGCAAATTACACAGATGCTAGACAGAATGACTTGAGATCAAATTAACTGACATTGAACACAAACAATTACGATAACGGTCCAAGGAGAGAAATACAAAACTGGAAAAAGCGGAACAAACTATGGGTGCAAATAGTGAAAGTGGGACTCAAAACGTCATGGACTACGAGTCCTGATACGAACAAGCAATCCCACCAGCCGTAGGTGTTCGTCATTTTTTGGACACCGGACGGGAAACCGAGAACAGTCTACCGAAGTAAACGCTGACGTCAAGGTTATCACGCTCCAAGTAATACATGAGTCTAACTGGGAACACGTCAACAGATCCTGACGTAGAAGCCATGAGTTAGCCTAGGTAAGGCATAATCGAATTGACCGAGCCTGTGGTGAATCTAATACGGCAGTCTGCTCGTACAGGGAACAGTATGTCTAACCACAACCAATAGGATCTTCGTAACAGAATCCGCTAAGATCCCCGAGTTACCGGAGGCCGAACACAGTCAAACCCTGGATAACATCGCAGTGACTAACCAGATACCATAGCTGTATGAGAGTGCTGTTTGCACGGATGTATCATACACCCGACCTTCCACAAAAAGACTGACATTATGTTTACGAAGGTTGTAAGTTCGTAAGTAGTATCCGCGCATTAGCTGGCCGACACGTGATCCTATCAAACAGTCCATCAACGTCGACACAACCTATCCGTTATCAGTAACCGATTACTGATAGAAGTTAGTGTATGGGCAACCAACTGTCAGTTTTGTAACAACGTTCCATATACCACTTGCAGGATCATTACAATGGGTGATCACCGAAACGTGAGTTTGCCAGACGGAAAATTGTCAACCAATACTCACATAGATTCTGTTCTATGGTGTACAAGAAACCGGATGTCTTTTTGATACAAGTGATGACCCAACAACGTTGGGATAAAAAAAGAACATCAGAAATGTCCCTGCATGCACTGCGCAAGGTAAGTGTTAAACATCGTAACAACTGCAGCGTTAAAGGAACAAAAATCGTACAGTTCGTCGCTAGTATTGTACTCACTAAATTGTTACATAAAGTCACATTGCACTCACATTCGGCGTGGCAGTGGATCGTATCTGAACCCGTAAGATACTCAAATTCAACTAATACTATTTCGATTAATAGTTCGGCAGATCTGATAAATTAGAAAAGAATCAATAGGGAAAGCCCAGGGCTTTGGATAGAATGGAAACAAAGTCAGAAACACCATGCCCAAACGCGGCGTGCACTGCACCATCCATGATACGAAACCACTCCAGAAAATTGGAAATGTCACACTTGGACTCTGTTGCTCATTTGAAACCAGCCGAAATCCGATTTTTCGCAGCTGAGTTATTTTATCCGGAACACAACTTAAAATCATAATTCCAAACCTTCATTGGCACCGCCAATGAGAATAACGACTTGAGTCACAATAAGTTTATCCATGTGCAAGTACCTGATGGGCTGGCAAAACACTTCTCCGTCGAGGAACCTGGGCTATAGTGACTCTACTACCTTCTTTATTCCGCAGCTTTTCTTGGAAAACCCATCCCGAAGATTTCGTTTGATTCTGAAATCAAAAGCTTAATCCATTTGTTTTCCCCATTCCAATAAAAACTGCATTGACATGTAATCCATACCAAACAGTCACGTCTGGAACAAACTCTGATTGAAAGAAAGGATCTGATAGAATCGAATGATCGACATAAACATGCTCAACCCCCTGCAGGAAATAACTGAAATGCGAAAATAAGGCGGTAAGAGTAACACAACTTCCCTACAGCAATTTGTGACCAACCCCATTTATTCTATTTACTTCACAGACGACTCAGATAAACGAGGACATTCAAGCCATTGAACCCGAGCAGCCGTGTCCCTAATGTTTCCAGGTAAAGGCCAAGCGCACCATGAGGACTTCAACGCTGGACAAGAACATGACTTGCATTCACTCCTACAAGAGAGCAGATACAGACCCATCCTCTGTTTCCTCTTGTTTTACGCTCTTAGTAGGTGACATCTGTGTTGAGGTTAGATTATTACCATGACCTAAGCCGAACGACGGCTGCACACGTCACTGCTCGTTATTCCAATCGCATAAATTCAATAACCAGCATAAACTCAAGTGAATTAGATCATGAGAAGCGTGAGCAAAGATCTTCGTAGCACACACGTCTACTGTTTGTTTGCCTAATGATACCTCTCGAAAAGGAAAGTGAGACACTATCGAGTTATAAGACCTAACTCAAAAAGACAAGTGATTAATCGTTAAATAGGCATTTCATGTAGAAACGAACCCTTAACTGCCACTTCATTCACCCTGTTTAGCATCAAAAAGCAAACCCCATTGTACAAATTTCTAAATACTGTTTGAAATATCGTTACGGATGAATGCAGACAAATTACAAAATAGAAGCTCGAGGAAATAACATGACTCAGGGTGATGGTAGTAGTAAATTTAGACCGGCGCGATATACAGAACTACAAAACGAACACAAGACAACAACTGAATGGCACAGTGTCAATGAAAGGAACAATTTAAATTCCGAAGAGAATGTGGTTCTTTGGACTGTAAATTCAAAATGGAAATAATATTCTTACTTTTGAGCCTTGCTGGTTCGTGGAGTTGTCGATGTGCGTTCCATTCTAGAAGATTCTCACATTGGTCGAGAGAACAAGGGTAGCACACGGTTTTGGCTAGGTAACAAATAAAAACAAATGATCAGATGGATTCAGATTATCAGACATCCAACTGTGCAACGAAAGTTCTAATTGATAACTCGAGGTTTATACCTGTACTGAGAACGAGCCCAGATGCGTAAAACGATGTGAAAAGATAAACCGCTTTTGCTGCCCGTTTAATCTGAAAAACGAATGAGCGATGATACGGATCCCCTAATTCGTACTAAGTACTTCTCCTTGTCCGATTCGCCCAAACAACGCTGCTCCATATAAATGTGTGTGAACAGGAATGCATAAAAATTATATATATATACATATAATGTTTACTTATTCCTTTACATATATATTTATTCACCGTTACAGAATCTTGCCACGAAACGACTTCATTCGTTCCCAAAAATGTTACTATGGGAACCTTCTTGATGGAAACATTTCCAACGACAGAACGCATCGTCTTTAATGGCTGACATACGAAGCGTGCCTTGGATTAGTCAGTATATCGTCTGAATACCACCAGTGTTGTTCCGACACGTGTCTGCATACTAGTGTAAAATACAAAAGTTTGATTTTTCGAACTGGTATCCGGACAACACCATCGACTACTACGGTGCTTCTACATACAATGGTCACTTCAAGAAAATATGGAAATCGGCAGCTCTGGGGAGAGGGGCGAACGCAGTGAAAAAGATCACGTCTCCTGATATTGCCACTGTATGTGACAAGTTATGGTGTGATACATTGTAACAATAACAGTTAGTGTTCATCAATGCGCTACTGAATTTCGCTGATTATTGGAAGCATGACCAGAGCTCAGATCTTAGCCGTGGCAAAGATATGTACAACTGACGAGCTCTGATAAGAGCGAAACTCAACTATAGTGTGTATTATTGGAGGAAGCAGACTGGGAATGTGGAAGCTATAATCAATTTTGATTGATGTTCAACTTACACAAACCCAATCCCCCCGGTGCTTACCAATAACAGACAGTGTTATTAATACTTTGTCTCGTTGTCATTACAGACATAAAAGGTTCGCTGTTCCACAGTCGTCTCCCTAGATAAGGCGACCAAAGCATGCTGGAGATCGGTAACCTTTGACAGGAAGTCCATAGGCACGACCAGTGCGAATACCTAATCATATTGGCTAACAGATGTACCTCTGAAACTAAGAGTTCATCTGATTTTTTGGGGGATCTTGAATCATTGAGTGTAATACCGACATAATTTTGCTGCGTGATTTGGGGAGCCATCTATATGTTCAATCTTTAAGTAACAGCAACGCATCAATATAGGCGCATAATTTTTCACCCGTTTTGAACGTCTGCATTTCACTGGCATTTTACTTCTCTCTGTCTATGTTTACTGGCTTTCAGGAAACTGACTGTATGCGTCGCCGACTTCCCGTTTCTACTCACGTGAACAACTTTCACTTGCTCCTTCAAGATCAAACAGTTTCCGCAACCTCAGCTTGATCATAAACAAACAGCAGTGTCGTGGTTCAATCTGAAACTGTTTCATTACAGGTCGCAAAAACCGGTAATGTGGTGAATGGTCGATAGCCAAACGATACACAAGGATAGTCATGTTCAGTGTCCGCATTGTCGGAAGTGATGTGAGATGAAGACAACTGGTCATTGGCGTTAAGCTTCTGAGAATGTTAAACACCAATTGACAGTATTTAAGTTGAATAATCTAGTGCGTGCGCATCCCCAATATATATATATATATATACCCACTCTCAAAGTAACCATCATCTTTCTGTTTTGATGTCTTCAACCGACTCAAATTCAGATTGCATCCCTCAGTTTTCACGAAACTGGCAGTAACGTGGTCAAACTTTTAAAACAGCGGTGAAAGTCACGGAAATTAATACGTTAACAGTCCCCGGTGGGAGGTTGCGCAACGAAAAAGGAGTTACTGCAACACCGTACGTTTCCTATAGAATATGTACCTAGTCTCCCTTAGGAGGCCGTCGCAGCAGACGGAAGTACTATATAGACAATGGTTTGGCACATGCGAACATGTCTCAGTAAATACTTGTGATCAATTAGAATTAATTGCAAGTAAATGTGGCTGGGCGTCCAGATAAGTCGATCCTGCCTAATGTGAAGTCGATGGCGTAGAGGACAACATGCCAGCCTCATGAAAGCGTCCTCAGAGTTCTAGTCCCGGTGTGACAGGGATAGAAATAACTGACGGTTTCTAACAAGAGTAGGACTTGAGTATTGTGTATCTCCCTAAAAAGGGGTGACTGGAAGGTCTATGGGATTGCGACAACTGCAATCAATTGTGAATGATGTTCGACTTATATCAACCAAATCCCTCACTTGTTACCAGTTAGGAGAAAAAAAATGATAAAGGCAAATTCTGATAACTAAAAGGTTAACATTAGCAAAAAAGACAGCGCAGTAAAGGCAAGGTTACATAAAACCAACGATATTCAGTTTGGACGAACGAGATATTTATTCGAGAATACATAAAACTATACTGTGCAGATTAGAAGAGCATACATGTATGAATCCCACAAACAGCAATAAGACTACGATTGTGGAAGAAATGAACGAAATTACTGCATATTTTGATATCAGGACTTCAGTGCGCCATGGTCTAATATCGCCGAAGTGTTTCAGATTGTTGTATGATAGGCAATTTCGTTTGTGAGTAGTATACTACTCACTGGTGATATTCAGGGACTAAAGGGCAACCCTCAACGCTAGGAAGAAGACGGACTAGAAGCGACTATCGGAATAGTGTGTACGCGCTATAGGGGAAGTTCCACCAGGGCGAATGACAACGTACTGCTACCCAATGTGTGTGAATGCACGTCAGTCGTGCAGATGAGTGCACATGCTCGTGGTCCCATGTTTCACACAACCTGTACAGGAATTCGTGCGGTAAACGATTTCGCAGGCCAAACGTCTTTTGCGGTCACAACAAGATGATAGGGTGGTTAATATTCGGTGAACATGTAACAGTAGGTAGATTATCACCGCAATACTTCAGATGGTGTCTTAGTGCAGGCAACAAATAAGGTACAACCTGAACATGCAATTGACGATGTCGAAGTCGATACAGAACACCTAGCTTACTCTGCCAGTGACTGTGGGAATACCGCTGGCGCATATTTTGATTCTCGAAATCATGCGTGTTAAAGGAAGAAACCAAAAAGACTCACAAAAGTGTGGGAGGGCTGATTGTTTTCGAACAGATTATATATACAAGACATGTTACTTTTCAGACAGGAGGATTAAACTCTTTGTGAAGAGAACGACTTTCCTTGACCCTAAAAGTGTTATCCCTGAGAAAGAAACACTGTATTACACACAACAACCAGAAATCACATAAATATGAACAAACGACAGGCTGTTAAAATCGACCAACATGAAAGATCACGAAATGCTCGACGGTCAAGAGAAATCTACCGTTAACATTTGCGAGAATACTGAGGCTAGGACAACGCATTACGGTTACTAGTTGAACACAAAACAAACAGAATGAAATGTGAACATGCCGAGCAAAAACTGAGAGTTTCGATACGAATTGTTTCAAAAGGATTCATCCGATATAAATTCCGCTATTTGAGTTTCTATCGTCAAGCATGGACCTACCTCAGTCAGACCGATCAAGACTCGAAACTGTCAGAGAAGACGTACGGCTGAACGCTTAATATTACTGTGGTAGTCAGCTCCGCGGGAACAGAAACGACAACAAATCATAAAATGGCGGATTTGAAACCCAACTGCCTTACATATACCTGCTGTCTAGGTTTGAACATCCAGCCGGGTTTGGTCCAGTATTTTGCACGACAGCAAACACGCTGGGGAACAAAAATTGAAAATAACTTTAATACGGTAGGTAACACTGTCACCACAAAACGTCCTTTGACAACACGCTAGGTCAACTGTCTCCACGGTACCCTCATGCAGGAGCAAATATTTCGTGCTTCTCAGAGCCATCATTATAGGGAACAAAACGGTTGAGAAGACCTACATTTAGGCATAGTAAACAGGTTGCCAGACTGATATGCTTGATTTGGTTGGTGCACGTTTATCAGAAAACAGTAAAAACGCATACTAAAAGGCAACAAGAAAATCACGGTTTAGTGAGCTCCTCAGCCCAATTAGAAAACCTCTCAAAAGCAAACAAATGGATAAAGAAAAAAGTTTGTTGCATCGAATATGCGTGTATATTTTAAATACACGGTAGTTCACAGTATAATTGTACAAAGATAGTGCACTACCGCCAGGAAGTTTCTGTATCACAGACCGGAAAAGGTTTCATTCGTTTTGCCGTATGGGATAGAAAATTATCGAGGAAGCTGAGCTGAGTCATAAAAGCATCAACTACTGCGAATTCACGCTGTTGACCGTGTTGGTGTGCTCGTCAACCGGTGCATTTTCGACCGCAGCGTCCGTAGTCCGTGAAAGAAAATCGTTGGTAGATGATCCGCGCTGAATGCGACGAGCAACCATGGTGACGGTAACCACACGGACGTCCCTTGCGGGATCAGCCGTATCCTGATGTGTATTACTCGTGTTGTTAGTGTTGCCGTTCGTACTTGGAGTATTCCTTCGACGGGTTGTGAAAGCAGTTAAAGAGGAAACGACATTTACAATGTTAACAGCGAAAACGGCGCCACAAAAGAATATGGATAAAGCAATGAGAGCAAAGGTTGACAGAGAATTGAAGTACTGTCGATAAACTATGCGAAAGAACCATGTAAATGCCAACAGAAATGCAAACAAAGGTTCCATCAGGCGCGTTCCCATATCGAATTCAGTGAGAATCGAATCGTTGGATGGTGAAGTCCTACCGCGAGGGTTATGACGACCAAGGGGATGTTCGTGTGTAACATTACGGCTCGGTGTGACGGCATTTGTGATCAGACAATGGATCGTAGAGCCATCGCTGATGTCATAGTCTCGAAGTCTTAACGGCTGGATATTGGATAACTCAGACTGGTCGCCGATTCGTTGCTGGCGATAGCGGGCTGCATTGGTCTCAGTCAGCTCACGACCTTGGAATATAAGACGAACGTTCCTGTGTTGTTGCAACAACTCTTCGGCAAAATACTTCCTACAGATGAAAAAAAATCAGATTGGGTAACGAAAGGCCTTCACAAATGCAAGTAAGGGAATAATGAGTGTGAAGAAAACAATGACTAGGAGCCAAAGGCTGTCAATCTATCCAACCATGTCAATCACTGATGTATTACTGTCAATGGTGATGAGACAACGCAACTTGAGAACCTACTTGTGAAATACAGTTGATAACTGGATAAGCAAAAAAAGCAAAGCGAGCCTACCTTTTGAAACGACTGATGAGCATATCAGGCGAGGCGTGTACAAACCGAGTCCGATCGTCAACGTACTGCAGGCGGATGACCAAGTGACCTTTGCTACGAAATCGCGCAGCATATGCCTCCTGTTCCTCCACGGTGACATTTCCACCCGTGTCTAGGGAATCTGTTTCTGAGATGAGTGACTCACCAAGGTCTGAATAAAACGGTAAATTTGAAGAACAAATAAGGAGAGTACACTTCATGTGAACTGGGAAATCACTTTAAGAACTTGGATCATTGAAACGGTGATCAAAAAAGTAGGAAACTGACGTCCAGGGGCAAACATCATTAGACAACACCGAAGATCACATCCAGCAGCAAGATGTTTAATTCAAGACGAAAAGTTACTATATTGCATTCATAAGCAACCCACAACCGTAGAGTGGTCAAACAATGACGCGGTCAAAAAACAGAGGACCTGAACTATTCAGCTGAGTCAAGTGGGTGGGAGTTGCCTGCCCGACCTGACCGTCAAATAGATCACTTATTAGAGATGACGTCACAGGCGGTAACTAGTCAGTCCGCATCCACAACATTTCTAGTTATTCTAATCAGACCCTTTTTACTGTTTTGATATGTGTTTCTAAGACAATCTGAATTACTGCTGCGATGAGCAGCAGTTCGAAACACAATACCTTTGAATCAAGTTCATGATTGTCATAAATGAAAAGATGAAGTCAGAATTTGTGTGGTTAACACGGTATTAGCGGCCTGTTGAATATATTAATATGAGCTAGACGCAAAAGACGTCAGCACCGTTGATTTCGTCTGAGTCCTGTAGGTGCTACCCAGATGAAGAAAGTTTGCATCCAGAGCCGAAGTCTCGTGGTAGATCAGATTCCTAAAGCAGTACAAGACGAAAGTAACGGAAGAATGCAAATATATGGTACGATTATTTGAAAAGAAATGACACAAGTTACCGGAGTATTGTCGGAATAGGTAAGTTAAACACTCCAGAAACCGCGTTGATCTCGCTACATAAACTTTGGTGAACAGGATAAATTTTGTGTAAGTATTCAACCTAGTATCGACGCGCAAGCATTTAACATAACCCGAGTTAAGCTTAAATTAACGGCCGGGTGGTCAGCACGTGAAGTGAAATCAACATCTGGTTTGTAGAGACTCAAATGTTTTTAACTAGGGTCCACAGGGCGATATTCGGCCGCTGTCGAACAGTTTGTCAGATATTGCGCGAAATGACAATCATTGACGTTCTTGTTAAAAATGCGTTTACTCCGGTACCTCTATCTTAGTTACTTTCCGTAAACAGCCACCACTACTACGCGACAAGTGTGACAAATAGATATATGAAAACGGCACACAAAAGCAGGGTTACACGAGATAAGTTAGGTTTTCAACGTTCATAAAACAAGGCGCTCAGTCAAAGATGGGATGTGAACGGTTAAGCTGTTCAAACATATTCAAATTTAATCGAAGAAGCCGAGACTGAAATCCGCAGTCTAACAGTTGGCAACCTCCTACTTTGCCGTTGAGGTATAGTAGGCTCGCCAGACAGTAATACACGTCAGTAGACCGTCAAACAAATGTGATAGGTAAATGCGAATTGCAATAAGCTAAATACTCTAGCTCGGATGAATATGTGAAATGTCATTTAGGCATTTGCGAAGACAGACTGATTCACAACACGGCAAAAAAAAACAGATACCGGGATTTTTCCGCGGCACCGATGACTTTTCAGATGACTCGTCAGAACTTGATTCTGAGTCGCCAGCCAAGTTAGGTTCGGCATGATCCTGGCTTGTGACGACAGAATCCGGCTGCGGAGTGGGAGCCCTGTTTTCGTTTGAAACAGTAACTCGATTTGGATTCTGTACACCGGTGTTTTCTTGGACCAAAGTTATTCTCATCGGAAGTAACTCCCAGCTAACACGAGTGGACATCCATGCAAGAATCAAGAAGATAGCGATACCAACAAAGCTTATCAGAAGCAGTAATTCATTTCCAACTCCTTCAATTATACTTTCTTCGAGTGAAAGCGTGAAAATGTTGGGAAACATATCTGGAAACAAAAATAGAACGATATCTTGATGAAAGAAACCAAGATGTTATCTTGGATGGTGCATGTAGAGATGATGCACAGATTAGTCACTTTGAACGTTAGTTTGCAGTCCTGAGCAACTTCTTAAGCTGTGTACAACAGCATAGTGGGACCTCGTTGCTATATGCTGTTATACCTGCACGGCCTAGAACATATACATATGATTGGTTGTATTTAGATACTGGTAATGAATCCATGTGTACAAATCAAACGAAACCAAAATAGTCTATTTGGTGTGCACAATTGTAGGTAATCCGTTAAAAATAAACGCACTTACCGACTACATACGAGTTTGCCCTGATAGTACACGTCTTCAACCGGTCTCAGATGTACTCCAAAAAACGTCCACTTTTCTAACCGAGTAGGTTAAAATCAGAGTTCTACAACTATCCTAGATGAACTGATTAAAGAACTCGGTTATAACCCAAAATACCCGCTCTCGTCCACTCGCGAAGTTGAAAGAGTACACAACGTGCCCTATTTTTTTGCATACCTCAATAGTATACAGAAGGTTCCTTTCGAACGCTATGCTGTCACAGCTGTTGGGAACGGAAGGTTCAGAAGGTCAAATCAGTGAAAATCGCTTCCTACAACGGACATCTCGAAACACCTATCTCCGTCCTAACGCCAATAAATCAAACGGCACTCATATAGCCTTCTCGAAACCGATTGTACACTCCAGACGATTTCAAAGCCAAAGCTATCGGTCAGGCTAGAGTAGCCGAAATTCCCAGTGCAAGAGGTGCGACGATGTCCATAGGCTTGACACTAGTTGGTAGTAAGCCCAATGTAATCTATTCGGCAAGAACTGCTAAGACCAGCTCTAGTTACCAGTCCATCAAACATTTTTTGATCTGTGTTTACGCACCCACACGACCACAGCGGTAAACTTGTCGAAGACTTCTTTTACTCGGATTCGGATAATCTTCTTAGGTCAACACAGTTATGACAGCCATTTCGGATAGGAATATGAAGGCCCACTTCGGCCGATTAGGTCATTCTGAGTCTAGCCTAGATGGCAGATTAGACTAGAAGTACGTGGCTCACACAGTGGACGGTTGTTGTAACCGTGCACTGATAGGCTATTTTAGCCTAACGATAGTTCCGGATACCGTGTGTCGTTGTTCTAGTTGGCACTCTTCTTCGACAGATCAAGGGTGGTGTCGAGTAGACCACATAACAGTTATAATTGGCACGGTATCATTCATATCTATCGATTTTTATTGAAAATTCTTTCCGTTCAGAACATGCAATCGCAGGTCGTTGCTTCGTTTTGCGGGACGACCCAACGGTTGGTCATCAGAAGATTGGCCGTTCCTGCGCGTTATCATGCATAAAAAAGGTAGTCCGGAAAGCAAAGCTCAATATTCTGTTCTTACAAAGCTAACTAACACAGGAAGCAAAGTTCACAAGCAGTCCAAACAGCACATATTACAACATGGCACATGATAGTTAGCAGTTTCAATAAGCAATACATCTTTGAAAGATCACTAGGGTTATTGAAAGCGAAATGGATAGCTCACATTGTAATAGACTGTCTATTATTGAACAACATTAACTGACAGTTTTACGGTACGTTTTCGTTCTACTTTTTCAGCTTCCACACCACTGCTGTTAGATGAATGAGGCCTAAATCTTGGGTAACAAATCTTCTCAGTTCAAGCTTGGTTGACTGCTCCTTTATCCATTACACAACATTTTGAAATGGAACGTTTTCCGCGACCAGAACATTTCGATGCTGGTACAAACCGTACATCAACAGAACAGTGGATTTATTGGTACCACACGTTTACTTCTTAACTGCTGTGGGAATCCCTGAACCCAATAAACTCGACATTCTTATCAACCATGTTTCCCCCTCTGTTTATGAATACATTATGGATTATACTATTTCCAAAGACGCCATTTCAACACTTGAGAAAACATTCGAAATTCTCAAACGAAGCTTTCGTTAGCCACATTTTAGCAACACACAAACAAACAGACGGACAGAATTTTAATCTACTTCTTAAGCATCTGGAGTCAACGGTCAATGATTGTGACTTCAGATCTGTCACTGCTGAGAAAAAAATGACGCTATTCGGAACGCTTTCGTCGACAGAATGTAGTCTAACAGCATACGTCAACGGTTCTTGAGAAACAAGTCAATAGACTTACAACCTACTTTCGAACAGGCTCGATCTCTTGAGGCGGCCTATCAACAGTCTTCTTCGTTTCAGACAGCAACGCCTTTCTGCTTCATTTCAGCTTCAAATGGCCAAGCACTCTCCGAGTCTCGGACTCCTTTTCAACCGGTTGGGGAAAATGTGCCGGCGTTCGCCGGCAACAAACGCTACTTTTGTGGTCATGACTGACATCCACGTTTCAAGTGTGTTACGAGACGCAGTATACAAGGGATGTGATGAAAGAGGTCATTACCAAAAGGTATGTCGGCCTGTGATACCATCCCGGAACGCTACATCAGTTGCTAAACCACTGCTTCCTTCTATAACTGTCGTCGGGGCCTCGTTCTGTCTCTAGAATGTCAGTACTGAAATGTCGGTAAACCAGGCACTTTTGCAGGCTTTAATAGATGCCGGAAGTTCTGACAACTAAATTTCAAGTTGTGTTATCCGGAGATAATGGTGGAAAATTGAAGAGTCGTACAATATAGGAACTAAAGCTTCTATCATATTAACAAGCCGTGCAAAAGGTCACCATTGTATTAGTATGTAGCACAAGAACTATCTATACTGCCTTCGAAGCCTGCAGGAACCTCTATCAGTTTTGCCGTATATTGTCTGGAGTGATCAAAGGTGCTCTATACTTCGAAAGAGCAACAAACAAACCTATCAACGACGAGGGGTTGCAGGCCACATCTGCTTGCGTGGATAATGTAATAGTGTAACAGTGCAGGGTAAATGCCGAGGATCACAGCGAAAACCTGACAACGTTTTCCAAAGTTGCTAAAAAGTATGGCTTGAAAGTCAACGAAAAGTGTTATCACTGTCCGAGGAATAAGGCTACCGGAGTATGAACTTTCCAACCGACTGATTAAGCCAGATCCAGAAAGACTACAAAAACTCCGTGATTAACCGTCACCACGAGACATCATATCACAACATCGCGTTGTGGGCTTATTCGCCTATTATTTTTTCTGCAGACCTTACTTTTGTGACAAGATGAATCCGCTGGTCAAAAATCGTACTTCCCCTTTGCCACATGATGTCAACGTATAAGTTGAGTCACCCAGAACTAACTAAGGAAATTAGTGGTTACATTTGTTGGCCTCCAATCATCTTCAGTAGTTGAGAATGAAGCTTCGGATATTGGTACTCTAACACAGAATGGCAGACTTGTGATGTTCTCTTCCAGAACGTTGTCACCGAGTGAACGATGTTGCCCTCCCGTCGAGAAAGAACTTTACGCTATAGTTGAAGCCATGAAAAGTGGAGGCTGAGTACCTATTTCCAATAGATTACTGATTAAAAATCTGTCGTTTTATACATGGCGTTCAACGCAATAGGGAGGTTGATAATGACAAAATTTAACGATGGCATCTTGAGCTTTCGTGCTATAGCTTTGATGTCAAGTACCATTCAGGAAAAGAAAAGCAAGCAGACTATATACCATACCACCTAAATTATGTATCTGCTGACAACATGTCTCTGAATGAGGTTACACGACTCTTGATGTCATTTAGGTGTTGCATTTCATACGTTCTAGAAACCTACACTCTTCAGCTGAGATGTTCAATATGCACGGAGTTAAGGCCGAGATTTCATTCTCCACAAAACGGCACTCTAATTAAACCGATTGTGTCTTTCAAATGAGTGAATGTCGATTTTAAGGGCCTTATTCCATCCGTTACCGATAATAAGTGCTTACTAACGATTATTCAATTCCCATCTGCATCTCCTTGTCCGGACATAACGATATCCACCACCATCAAGTGCTTCTGTCAACTGTTATCCAAATTAGGTATGCTTCTCTTACATGAGCACAGATTGAGATTCTGATTTCATGTCTGAAGAACCGAAGATTTTCCTGCATAATGAAGGTAACACCACCAATATAACCACGACTTACACCCTCCCAGAAAACGAGTAGGTCGAGAGGCTGGACAGTACAATCTAGTGAGCGATACTGCACAGGGCGGGATCAAGAAATGTCTCCCAATCACTGGGAATTTTTACTGCTAGATACTACAATCCACACTGTCCCATTTGTGTACAGCAACGAACGCTATCCCCACATGAACAGCTATTTTCTTATGGCCAAAAATCAACTTCAGAAATCTCTTCAGTGAGCTAGCTCATCCTTCTGCAACCAGTTTTAATGTAACGTCATTTATGTTACGACCCCACCTGATAGAGAAAAGACAAGAACAACGCAAAGACCACGAGCAGTATCTCTATCACGAACGAACGCAACGGTATTGCAAGCGGTACGAAAATCAGAGCTCAAATATCGGAACGCAAATCTCGCAACTTAGAACCCCCCAACAAGTAAGGAAAAAGACGGCCTTCAAACGAGCTTTATTTGTTGCTCAGCCCGAAGGCAAAATTGCGATTTACAGCAACTGTATTTATAGGTCTGCGGTGGCCTTGGGCCTAGGTCGCCGAATGAACCAATCAGAAGCGAGCGTAACTTCCCGGACGTTCCAGAATTCTCGCGAGCTTTCTAGTTCCCAGGAAATGAAGAAATCCATTTCCCTTGCAAATAATGCGAATTTCTGGGAAAAAGTTCCTTTTCCCAACACCTCCCCTGTTGAACATTATTGATACCGCCGTTGACGGGGGTCGAGCTGCATTGGGCGCGTTGGCTTGCGTTTCCGGTCTGTCCATCGCCTTGGTTGCAAGGTTGTCAGCTCTCTGCTCGGTCTAGGGGTTGAAGTTGTTGAAGTTGTTGAAGTAGCTGGCGCGGGAACTTGTGCTGTGGGGCGAC
>JTDE01002310.1:61917-79781 GCA_014338405.1 Paragonimus skrjabini miyazakii | reverse complement strand
CATACGTTCGAAATGAGAAGCAGCAGTAGTCTTCGTTCGATCCATCATAGTCTTACAAAAATTGACAAAAATGATCCGACAGCACAATGATAACCTGTTAACAACACATTGTAAGCGATGATGAGTTTCAAGTAATTCTGTCAGACGTGTTTGCGCTGCCTCTAAATGCGAGGTGGTGATACGTCGGAGATTAGTATTCCTTGGATTGAGCTTGTTCATTCGTAATTGCTTGAGAAACTTGTGTAGGTACCGATTGTCACTCATACACCTGAGAAATAATTCCACGTTCACCCGTTCACGGGCAAGCTTGCATTTCAAGTTAACCAAACGACGTAACAGCTTGATATCTGCGATGGGAATTGGTCTCTTTAGAAATTTAAAACAGTTATATCCCTTCAGTAATTTGAACAAAACGGTGAGAAGACGAACACTGGTAGATACTAGCATTTCGTATTGGCTCGTCAGTACCGAATAAAAAAATTTAAAAAAAAAATCACACTACGTTTACCAATTCTCATGTGACGGCGGAGAAAAGCTACATAGGCAGAAACGATAGATCATTGGTCTCGAGAATGAAGGAACATCTACCTAAGTGGGTTCACAAACAGGTCTCAAAACCGAACACTGTAGTCACAGGGTATCGTAAGCCCCCAGCTTCGTCGATCGGACGACACATCCTGTCAACTGGCCACAACGTGGACCTGACCTCAGCCTTCACCATCGTAGTACGCCACCACAACCCACGGTTTCTAAAATTTGCTGAAGCCGTCGTGATAAACCGATTCAAACCTGTGTTGTGTGTACAAAAACAATTATTTGTGAACCTGAGGTTACCATGGTCCTAGGTCTCAGTGAGTGTCATTCAGATCACACGATTGGACGTTTTTGTTATTGTTGGTTTCTTTGTTCATACCTCCCATGTACTGTAGACGTTAAATTTGAAGTTTCCCGTGTTATTGGTTATTTGGTACTGACGAGCCAATACGAAATGCTAGCATCTACCAGTGTTCGCCTTCTCACCGTTTTGTTCAAATTACTGAAGGGATATAACTGTGCAAAAATTCCCAGTGTAGTCATGACTACACTGGGATATAACTGTTTTAAATTTCATGTGGTTGTTGGTTTATGTATATCTAATCGCTCAGTTCACACACATTCATTAACATGTTATCCTTGTGTCTCTTTTCTATACAGGCCAAAGCAGCAGGTGATGGTGAAGCTATGCCTACGGACGAACAATTTCTGACGGCTCTCGGTTACGGTCTGCCACCCACAGCAGGTTGGGGTTTGGGTATCGATCGACTTACCATGTTTCTGACAAACACCAACAACTTGAAAGAAGTCATACTTTTTCCGGCCATGAAACCCGAAGTTCCCATTGCAGCATCCACCTGCATGAATGAGAGCGAGAGCGTATCAGCTCCATCGGACAACACAAAGACACGGGAAGTGAAGTCAGACAAGATAGCGGAGCCTTTTACTGATTCGGACAGTATTAAGGCAGCTCAGCAATCTGCGCCTCATTCGACGTCAGCGCATTTGGAGAACAAGTCGAAGGATTGCATCATACACACGACTAGCGAATTGAACGAGCAACCCACTGCTCCAACTGACAAATCGGTCAATCCGGGTTTGCCTACAACACCTCCTCGGGACACTCAACACGAAGAAAACTCGGGTATCTTGAGTAGCGGAAGGAAGAGTGGTAGGAAAAAAAAGAATAGACGCTCTTGAGTCTGGTTATCCAAGTGCAATACAAAGTTGACAGTCCTAGAGCCGGAACCCTCGGTTCGTCTATTGTCTGATCACTTCTTGTTTCGATATCGTCTGTCCTCTTGCTGTTTGTGGTGTGGATTGGCTTCATATCTCCGCTGGTTCGGCAGACTGTCTCAAGGCAGCTAATGGTTATCAGTCTCCAGTTGCTAAAATGTGTATTTGTTTGGAAATACATACTCTTCTTTGGATTGCGCGTGTTTTAACGATTCATTATAAAGAAAAGGGTTGCGAGATGTTAACATTTTGTTTATTCTTGTCGGTGGCACACATGAAACTGTTTGTTTTAAATAAAGCTTATGGCAGCAGAAACAGTAATGAAACGTGGAGCACACTAACGAAATTATGGTAAATTCCACATGAACGATACTGACTGCATGAACATCTTTTGTGTACAGAAAAGTGGTCTATACTACATGATCAGCGTAGTTTCCGTGAATGCAAACAGTTTCGGGTTTTGACTGTGTACCGTCAGAGTGAACAATTTTAATGGGTCAGCAAAATTGACCTGTATCCATGATATGTTTACTAATCGAAGGCGCCTGGTTCCAGTTTTGTCGCTGAGTTCTTAGTGCTTATTGCCTCATTGTGTTCAGTAACGTGCTGTGTATCGAGGGCCAACCTCGACGAAATACAAGCGCGGAGTAGTCCGCCGCCAGGCAGATATCATCAGTAGGGAAGAAAAACTGCGGAACGTGCTGCTGGTCAGTTTACGGCGATTCATCACAAGCGGCAGGTGAGCCAAATTTCCGCTGCGAGTGCTTTCGAAAAGCAAAGTTGGTTGGATTTGACTAGAAGACAATCATATTTTGCGAACGATGTGGTCAACAAGTTACACTGAGGTTTAACTTGTCCTTATCCAACTGTTCATTTGCAAATGTTCTCCACTCGCATTGTCGTTCTCTGTGTTTTTGTTCGTGATCCACCTGGCCATCCCCCTTTTCATCCAATTTACACATTTACTTTAAGCACCCTGAACTTGGTTGTATCCAGTCACGGGTCTTTTTCGTCACACCATGGACGAAGACTATTAAAAAGTTTCAGTGATAGAACAAAGTAATGTCAATCAAGGGAGGCGTTACGTTTGCCTAAACACATGCATACCGTTAATTATTGCGATACAAGGTATCGTTTCCAGCTGGCAGTTTGTGTGATCACGAAGTTTCCCTCTTAGAAGTCGATATCTACCGACTTTAACCAGAGGAACGCTTGTTGTGACTCAATGACGACGACGCGCGGCTACGTGCTCAAGCTTTGGTCACTGCGAGTATTGTCGTCTAGCTGCGAGTAGTCTGACGTGATCCACACACGTTGTTTAGTATGCCGTATGGCTGTAAACATCCAGTGCAAAAACTGGTGACTTCGTTTACCTGAAGAGGAATTTAACTCTTCATGGTTTGTACAGCGTCGTTGAATGGCCATTTCGTGTTTTCTTCCAAGCGTCATTGGTCTCGGTAACTAACGCCCAACGTGATAAGCACACACCTGGCTAACGGAGTAGGTAACTTTTATGATGAAAACCCATTCGATTCACCAGCTATCCAAGCTCCGCACAAAAAAACTCAGCCTAACAGCCGTCGAATCCAAAATCGCTTTAGAATACATCTAAATTGGAAAAACAGTTGCTTTGTTACTCCATCCTCTATTCTTTCGTTTATCTATTAAACTTTGAACTATTTTGATCTCATCTAACGCTAAATTCGTTGTCGCTGCCAGCCGATTATATACTCTGATTTCTAAAATGGAGGTGTAATTCCATAAGCTATTATTCTTTCATCATGAGTAACAGCCGCTTACTACAATCACTTCGAGTGTTTTCTCTTCACTACCTATGCGGGAGATTCGAATTCAAGTACTATTCCTAAGACTTGGAAGTCTCTAATTTTGACTTAACCCTCTCTCAAACCGTGCAGTTTATTGCTTCATTTTGCGTATGTGGATTTATTTGAAGTTGCTGGCGGCATCCGAAACAGATTAGCCTGTCACAACGACCGAAGCCAAAAGACGCCTGTTCTTTAAACCATCACCTCAGGTGGCTTGCGCTGCATCACTTGCGGTTTCACTCACACACCACGTATCCGGTGGAATATGACCAGTAGGTGTGTGAGTGAGGCCTTTGTGTCCAGCCGGCCAATATTGGTTAGCCAATTGAATAGCTAGCAGGAAAAGGAAACCCTTATCTCGGAAAATAAACAGTGAGAGAGACAGTAATGACAAGATCTATACTAGGAAGAAAGATGTGTGAAATGTAATACAAGAAGCATTTAAGTATACGAGTGCATGTTAGTGCATTCTAGGGAGGAGAAAGTTGAAAAACGAAATTCAACGTTGAACTACGAAAAGATCAGACAGACGATACACCAATACACCAACAAAGCCCAAGGAAAGAATGGATAGAAGACCGCAGATATCCAAGTTTCTGAAAAGAGGGGCGGATTAGTTGCCAAACGAACATGGTCTTGGTCGAAGCAATCATTACCAACATTAGAGTGGATATGCTGATATCACCTACCTGAGCCTAACGTACTCGTTATTTCTTCGCCGACGGTGCACTTTGAGTACGCTGGTGACCAACTAGTCCCAAACGGCCAGCGCATTTGCGGCCGCAAATGTCGCAACGCCACATAGTCATGTCATCACAACCTATGGCATCCATGGTTTCCTTGCGTACCGCGCGCTTTCGTTCTCGGCCGCACAATAACTGGTCATTGGATTCGCAGATGCCCGTCCGAATCGTATTCCTCCAGGCAGTCTCCCCAACATCTAAAATCAATTTTACAACGTGAAAGACTTACCTGCACAGCATCCTGGTATCTCCGCTTTTGACCACCAGGATTTTGCTTACCTGATCTCAGTTGTCCATACAGCAGCTGCTTCGGGATACGGCCATCGCCCATCCGACGGACGTGACCCAGCCAACGAAGCTGATTCAATATCAGCAGGGCTTCCATCCCGTCCATGTCTGCTCACCGCAGTACCTCAGTGTTCGGAATCATGTCCGACCACCGAATACCCAAGATGCGTCTGACATTGCAAATGAAAGCGGCTCGGATAGCGCACATTCCGCTGATACAATGTCCACGTTTCACTGCCGTACAGCAGTGTAGACAGCACCATTGAGCGGTAGACGAAGAGCTTAGTGCTCAGCTTCAGGCTGTGGTTCTTCCAAACACGTCTTTCAGGACTTCCGAAAGCAGTACTGGCCTTTGCCACACGAGCTCTCAACTCGCGGTTCACGGACAGATCGGTGGACAAATTGCTACCCAAGTAACAGAAATCTGTGTAGCTGGTGACAACATCGCCATTAACACGGATTTGGGGTGAGGGTGCACAGACAGCACCTCCGCCCGAAGAAGGCTGAAAGAAAGAAAATGTCTTACCTGTGTTGATATCCAGTCCAAACTTGGATGTCGCGGTCGCGAAAGCCGTGACCAGTCGCTGTAGTTTGTCCTCGCTGCGTGCAAACAGCGCGCAGTCATCTGCGAACAGAAGCGTGCGCATCGTTGAGGTATGTGACCGGGTCGGGGTGCCTAAACGTCGAATGTTTAGTAGGCGCTGATCCGTCCGGTACTCTACCTCAACGCCGTCCTTCCCAGAATCCTGAAAAGCAACTGTTATCATGGCAGTCAAATATAAACTAAATAGGGACACAACCCTGCTTCACGCCAGTGACTATCAAAATCGTCGGAGGTAGATCCACACGATTCCACCTTCACCCTCATGCCCAAACGCAACAATCTAATCAAATTGACAGGTTTACCTGGACATCCAAACTTGCCAAGCACCGTCTACAGCACCTCGCGGCCCACGGAATCGAACGCCTTGGTGAAGTCGACGAAGAAGGCATGCAGGGGATGTTTCCGTTCCAGGCACTTCTCTTGAAGCTGTCGAGCTTATTTGAAGTGCGCGCTGATGCGCATTCACATTGCTCACGTAATCGCTTCTCTTCACATATGCTAACTAACAGGTTTGTTCACATCTCCGTCTTAAGCAAACAACATTTTTGAAGCACAGAGCAAACGGAATCGCTCAGATTAGTCATCTTACTGTAGCTGCCATGTCGGTTTTGAATCCCTCGGATGACGATTACTGGTCAAGGTGAAACGTGCCTTTGCTATTCTTCACCATTTTACGGACCAATGAGGTTGGTGAAATGGCTCATAGCCCTGTGCGTTTCGATCGAGTACGTCCTTAAAACTCAGTCGACTCAGCCCTGACAGCAGGGTTGAGTGGTGTATCTCAGCGTGAACAGATTAACCGTGAAGCAGTTTTGTCTATATAACAACCTGCTCATTAAGTAATCCAGTTTCAGCGAATGGTCTCCCAAGCGTTCATCTGTGTGTGGTGTGAGGAGATTTGTCAGTACTTCGTTTCGGATGTCGATTATTTTTTGACTGAGAATAGGTACTTGCAAATGATAGGTTGACTAGTGTGTAGCGTAAGGCGACCGTTTGGAATGTGCACTTCCCAGCCGTGGTTACATACGAAATTTTGTTAATCCTTTTGTAACTGGATTTACGGTGTATGAACCAGTAAGTTGACTAATGTTTAATAGAACAACGGTTAACGATGCGGCGGATAAGGAAACGACGGAGAACGACACACCTCTCCAGGTAGATTAATATCGAAAAATGACACCTAGGTTAGTGACGTGCCAAATGGCGACAGCGGAGAAGTCTACCCTACAAAGGCGGTTTAGTCACAGAATCTGTTAGGAATAGGCACTTTTTCCCAAAAATTCGCACTGTTTGCAAGGAAAATTGGTTTCTTCATTTTCTGGGAATTTGAACGCCCGCCAGAATTCTCGAAAATCCGAGAAGTTATGCCCGCCTCTGATTGGTCCATTCGGTGACCTAGGCCCAAGGCTGACCCAAACCTATAAATACAGTTGCTGTGAATCACAATTTTGCCTTCTGGCTGAGCTGCAAATAAAGCTCGTTTGAAGGCCGTCTTTTTTCTTTATGGGGGTTCTAAGCTGCGAGAGTTAGATTCCGATATTTGCGCTCTGATTTTCGTACCGTTTTGTAGTATCGTTGCGTTCGTTCGTGATAGAGATACTGCTCGCGGTCTTTGCGTTGTTCTCGTCTTTCTCTATCAGGTGAGGTTGTAACAGAATCCCTCAATCGCCACCTGTGAAGTGCACTTCGTCGAACATTTCCAGTAACTACGCTTCGCTCTGGAGTTACCACCTGCCCACTTACGCCTCTTCATTTGAAGGATCAGTTTCCTGTCCACGCTCAAGGCCTGTTCGTGTTTTCACTTATTGGCCATTGTATTGAAAAGTACATAAGGCGCACCACGAGACAATTGTTCAGAAGAGGAAGAGACCGTCATCTGGCCTAGTTAAGAGCTGGAATAAGAAACTTGATAACAAGCGCGATTGTCGTCAACCTGGTAGACACGAACTTCAGGGTTAACTCGTTCAAGATCGTCTATGAAGTTTCGGTCAATCAAGACGAATCGATTGCGACATGGTTATCTGATTCAAAGCTGTACGCACAAAGTAAGTTTGTTCGAGCCGGTATCTTTCTACGGCCAGCTGTCAATTTATTTTGACCTCCTACTCACCAAACACGATCGTCGTAAGTTGCTTGCGGACTATCCAGCTAAGACTAGAGCCTACACTACCACAATGTGTGAAAGCATCTGTATGTAATATTCAACCCATAGATAGGTACTGACTTGATGGTGTAACTGTGCTATGTTCTTCGAGTCGGCACATCGTAACACGGTATCATTGCTGTATTTGGACTTTCACTGATCACTGCGGAACGGTGAATATCACACTATCTCCAGCTAGTGACAACCGACTTCTGTACACCACAGCCTCAGCTTTTTGCAGACTATGTGTTTTCATGGTCGGTCCGAATATCAACAAGATTTCTGAGTGTGAGACAGGTACTGTCATTGAATGCTACTGTTGACTGACGTACACAAAGAACGTCCGTTGTTGTGGCCGTTATGGTGTGCTTGTAGTTTGCTAAAGTGGTCTGGGGGTGAAGTGTACCTGGGTGTTACGAATGGAAGGTATCCGATGACGACTGGCTCCAGCCACACCGGTGCTTCTATTCACACGAACTGGTGATCTTCTCTATCACGTTTAACGGAGGAGGTGTATAAAAATACGTTAAGATTATCTATTATTGTGGTTAGTAACGTCAGTGATTGGATTTTGCAAAGGCAGTGAAAGATTGCATTGAAAGATAGAAGCCACTTCAATCTCAGATAGAAAAAAACTGCCATTATTAAGGTCTACAGGTTTCAATCGGATTAGTCTAGTCTTCGGTTACTTAGATCGCACGGTCAGCCATTACCAAGACGTTGAAGGTCTGTCTACGTTGTCAAGTATCCTTATTGATTTACTAATTGTGGTTTCTCAGTGTTCAACTCTACCAAATAGGCAGTAAAGTGGAGCCGGTTTACATAACCCGAGGCGGGTGGATTTGATATTAACAACGTTACGAACATCATTTTGTGAATTACGTATTGTAATCCAGTTAATTATTTTTACTGAAAGACGACATTTTAATTTTTTGGACAACGTTTACTATCTGAACAGCAAGCTGTCTTCTTACTTTGAAGAAAGGTTTTCATTGTCCACTGGAGCCTTTGATGATTGAGCCTAATCATAGCTTGAAACAGTGAGTTTCCTTTAACTACTTCATCAAGGCAAAAGGAAGACATGTGGTATGTCAACTTTGTTTACTCCCGAGCCACAAACTTTAAACATGCAAATTGTGTGTATAACACAAATAGGGACTAACAGTGGATGAAGACACATGCAATTTGATTAAGTATTACGTAGTCAGGATCATAGCAATAAGGGATGTATCAACCACTTCGTGTCTATGACGCCTGTTGGCATTTTTGGATAAGTGTGTACCTAAGCTTAACGCATTTGCGTTGTCAGTGTAGTGGTCTCAGTAATCGACATCATTGGCATGTGTGACGGCAGAGTGCCTTTTTATCATGTATGCATTGTTAGCCTGTTGGACCATGACACACGAGTCTGTATTACTGAACTGCGGCTGAAAGTGCAAAACGACGTTAAGTAACAAAGGCAAGATGCACTTTTAATATCTGAGATTACCAAAGATCACGCGAAGGTTCCCCCCCCCCCTAGAAGTATCACTCACCCGATAGTGACTACTTTCATTTTGTCCCATTTTTTTTCTGTAGATGTACTACTGTTTTCCAGAGACCACCCTCCAACTCCGAACAACAACCACTTTCAGTTTGTTTTTCCTTCTGAACAGAGTTCATTTACAGTTAACTTATACGATGAACATCTAGTTTTGATCCGCGAGACAATCACAAGAATGCTTGGACACACCTGATCAGGTGTGATGCGAAAGTTTTGTTCTATAGAGTTATGACATTACTACAAGTCTGATTAATAAACAAGTTAAGTGAAATGTTTGTCTTATGCACCCCTAGGTGTTTGCTACTATGTGACACACAAGGCCATCTATGGACTAGATATTGTTAGACTGCTCAAGCCTGGACAAGAACGATTGTGGTAACAGGGAATTGACAGTATGAGAGTCGCTGTCACTGACCCAATGCGAGCTCACTAACAAGGAGAGTACATGAACGGTGGTTGGCAAGTAAGGAACGTTCTTAATTTTATTTCGATTTCGAGAAAAGTTGTGTGAAATGTAACACACGAATGAAGTTCCGATTTGTGATCGTTCTGGCACATTTTCAAGACGCTTTCTATTGTTCGCGTGCTAAAGATGGTATGATTACAAAATAGGTCACAGAGAGTGCAAAGCGCCACACAGCGGATAGAAACAAGGCATTTAAGCCACCTAACAATTATAGATCGACGTACGGCAGTTCCATATAAACAGCCGACGTTCATCACTAGCTGATCTATCTAATCATGACCAGTACATTCTATCATTATCATGGAATATATTGTTCACAATGCTATACGCATGTTGGAGATCATTCGGGCCTTCCCCCGTTACTAAAACAGCGATGATACGGTATCAAAAATACCACATCCACAACCCAAAAAACCTACGGTTAGTGCACCAGAAAGTAGTGTCAGTCTTGACCAAGACACCCGCCATTCCCAGGTTGATATCTTACTCTCACATATTTACTGTCTATTGCCTGTGGTTGACAAAACAGATAACTTGTTTTTAGTATCATCGACCATTCGTCCCGGAGTATTACTTGTCATTCCTGCAAGAAATCGGGATCCACACCTACCAGTGTATCATAGTGAAGTAGCACATGCTCCTTCATGCTCATCATCGCTGTGCTCCAGGTCCTCTCGATCGGGTTTCAGTGTGAGCGAATAAGATGCTAATCGTGACAGTCGCCCCCTCATCACAAACTGTTTCAGTAAGTACACTTTCTAGATAAGTGTAACAAGGAGCATTGTTACACTTGATCACTATCGTTGAAATAATTATATCGGCTTTCGGATTAGTTAGCTGCTGAACCAGAAACTCTCTCCCCTTCTCCTTCCAACGAAGTGAACAAAAGATTCATATGAGAAAAAACAACATTCATACGGACGGATTGAAAACCTGAAAAAATATCTCGTGGCTGGGGCTATGTGACAACTTCAGAGGGATCACTGTAGTATCCATTACGCCCAAATTACTCAATAATTCTATTTTGTATCTGCTCACTAAACCCAAAAGAGGTCAACTATATGAAGGATATATAGGATGGTGATGCGATCCAAGGTGCATTTATCACATATTTACCCTGGGAGGGGGTCTGGGAGCATCGACACTCTTAAAGATAGCCGACGGTTGGTTGATCGTGGCAGCTGTCTCCTTCGCAAACGTGTTTCAGAGAAATACATGAATGTACTAAAATAATTATACTTACTGTACCAGCAAGAAGAGAGCTTATGGACAACTGTCTCTGGTGTTTACCACTTCTAGTGGTGTTCGCCAAAGAATTCCGATCTCCTCTTCTTGTTAACTGTTGACATGGTCGACATTTTGGAACGTATGCTTTGATTTGGCGTTTCTTCCTGGCTCTTGGTTGACCGACATGGAGTATACGAATGATATTGTTCAGCTCAGCCCCTCTGCCCAAGACATTTGGCCCATGCTAATCAAGGTGAATGGCCGGGTTAGTTTTTATTGAATGCTTTTCGCATCTTCATAGTATAAATTGCTACCTCAGGACTGGACCATTCCCACTCTTACATTCTTTATTGCAGGCAATCCAGTTGAAACTGTGGACACGTTCACATACTCGGGTACCACTCTTTTGCCAGCTTGTAATGTTGCTGATAAGATATCATCAAGGATAACAAAATCACACGTTGCCTGTGTCAACCTGCGTCAGCTGTGGCATCGAAAAGGCTTCCGATTGTGTTCGTGTGCGTTCTGTTTTGCTCAGCTGTTTGAACTCATGGCCCTTCTGTGGCAGATATGAACAGACTGGTCGTGTTTGCTCATCCTTTCCTCCAACCAGTTAATCCAAATTAAAGAGACTGGTCATGTGAGCAATAATACGATTCGCCGGCGGGTATTCCGAGACGCACTAATCACATCGCATAGCCTGTTATGGTTGGACCGCTCACCGCACATGCCGAATGAGTGTTTACTGCGCTGGGCATTATATATTGAGAGTACCAACAGTTGGGCAACACCGCGTGGTTTTCAAGCAGAGACGTGGTCACGACGCAGACTGTCCCATTGATTAAGGTGGTTTGGATGTCACCTGCCGGGTTAGGGTGCTGATGATCACTCAGATCGCTGGAAATGCTTATCCAAGATGATAACGTGTTACTGAATAGCATGCTTGATTTCTTACCATTTCCAGTTCTTTCCTCCAATCTTACTTATCAATTGTTACCATTTTTCCTCGTAACCTTCCCCTATTCTAGTTCATTCCACGTCGGTGTTGCGATGGGTGGCGTCTCGAGTAACAGTATCTTCTGACCAGATTAACTGTTGTGAGTGAATGAATGAATGGCTCACTCACGTATATGGTTATGACGTTTTACTGTTGAGAAGCTTGGAGTTTCACACACAACTATTTCACAGCGTTGGGTTTTTGGATTGGAATGCAGGTAAAGGCTAATAACGTGATCTTTAGCGATGACAACTGCAAATCTTTTGCGTACCTTTGCTAACAAAAAGTTAGATTACTTAGTCGAATAGTAATGGATTCGGTAGCGGCCAGCATCCACGATATAACCAATTTGGGAGTACTGTTTAACAGCTTAGCCGATTTAAATTAGAAAAGACTCAAATGATTGAAATATAGCAGGCTGCAGGGCGGTGCATGTTCAACCAATTGAGCCACGAAGCCACAGTGAGAACTCAGGTATTTCACTTTTGAATTCAATTACCCACATACCTCGCTATAGCATGTGTAGTTCACCACATGATCCAAAAGAGTGACTGCCATAGCAGGATTTTAAATAGTTGGTCGAGCATCTTCAGAATGTACAGAGGGTCTGGGTAGGGTTTACCTCAGGGTCAGTAACAGGTGGAGGTACTACTGTTATACCGTTGAAGTATTTAGACAGATCGGCTGCCAGCCACGCCGGATGATGTTCTTTGATCCGTCTTCTCTACACAATCCGATTTACAACAATAATAGAATGGGTACACAAACACTGCTAAGTCAAGGTCGCCCAATTCGTCTTTAAGGATCATTATCAGTAGGGGCGAGGTTGGGAACTAACCACGCAGTGTTGTCGGATAAATGCTTCTGAGGCTTTAGTATAACCAGTATCCCTGTCACAAGCAGATGAATACGACTCTCCATTTCACCGTGGTGCCCGAATGCTATGGTTGAATTGCGAACATATTCCAGGCTATAAAAGATCACGATAGCCGTTTTCTCTTACCATGTAACGACTATCTTTAATCCCTGGCATGATGTGTCCCCATAGCAAATGTCCACTGGTGTACCCGTAATGCGACGGATGAGGTGATAATTTTGCCTACATGACGAGAACCTGTTTAAATTGGTACACTGACCGATCCTAGTTGCTCTGTAGTAAACGGCGAGGCATTAACTTTCACCTGGATATCTTTTCAAGTCAACATCTAAGGAGTAAAGCCAGTATTTGTGTGCCATTTCGGAGGTAACTGCGGTGGACAGATGCACTTGATTGGCCAAATGAATAACGACGTAACGATGGAGTTAAGCTTTAAAGAGAACAAAATACCATCACATTATACGGATAGTACTATACAATTTCAATTTTAATTCGTCCATTAGGATACCTGTTAATAATGTACACAACAAGCACTCCATTGTTAAATTTGACTTGTGCCTTTTCGGCAAATCGTGAACAGGCGTCTCTTTCAACACGGATGCTGGTACACTGGACAGAATGTCTGTAACCTCAAAGAGTGGATTTTGTAGCTAATACGCGAAGCGTGTCTGGATATGACCTAATCTCTGACTCAGCTCAATGACGCAGAATTCCGATGAACATTGGATTTTTCAGCCTTCGCTAAAACATTTTTGATTACAGAAAAATTGGTTGAAAAATAGAGTACTATAATTAGCTGGAAATATAGTGCTGTTTCAATGATCGGTTGGTTTGTATCGATTCGAAGTTTCGAGCTCTATAAAAGGCATAGTAGAATAAAAACCGAGGGAAAACTAGTTCAACTGCGTAGGGTTGATGAGACAAAAACGTTCCGGAACAATTTGGGCTCAGAACATTCGTGGGCTTGCGGAAATTAACTTTGAGTTTTAAGTCCAAGATGAATAGTTGAGAGGGCACACCCTGATCACAAAGCCCTTCATTGAACTGCACACCAAGTGGACGTTGACATAATCTCCCATTCATGAGCACACTCAGTGCTTGTTGAGACAAGAACAAACACTGAACTTAGTTACTTCGGCAATGGTTCCATCAGTATTGCCCGAACCAAATGGGCACTTGTGAACAGGACATCGGAATACCCTCGTTAGATGGGAGTCCACATGTGTGGCAGCGGTACAAGTTCTGTCACTCTGTTCATCATACTGTTCATGAGTTTATACTTCAGGTACTACATTTGACGTCCAGACGCAACATGGTGACAGTGATAAAGGGTTATTGCAACGGAATAAATCTACGGAACAACACCCTGGATAAACGTGTCTGTAGCTAAATTATAACGAACCGTGAACAAAAACAGTGAGATAATTTCATAAAAATTATGCCTGCATATTCTCCATTGCAAGAGCATACAGATCTACCAGTGCTGTTGGATCTGTTGAAATTCGTCTGGTACATTTGTCGTCTTGTGTTTGGTATGGCGTGGAGTGCTGAATTTGTTGAGGTGTATTTGTTTTGTTTGCAGAAAGCCGATCCTAAATTTTCATTTATTTATCTCTGTTGTGTGCAGTAACTAATCATGATGAATTTTGTACCATAACTGCACATAAAATGTGTGCTTTTTATATTAATCATTGCTTATCTATTGATGTTACTTAACGCGCTCTCACCTTCATCTGCACTCGATTGTTTCAATGAGCTCATTTCCCGTTGACTGGTGTCTATTTACGGACTCGTGTTTGCTTACTCCATTTTGTACACCTTTCTGCGGGATAATTTGTGTATCCGATAAATTCTTAGTTAAGGTAAGATAGCATCTTTATCGTAATTTTATCAAGCAGTACCGTACAAATTCCAATCCTTTCGATAGCCTTTTCTTAAGTCTTGGTTGACCCGACCGTCTGAATAAGCATTATTGAAATTGTCGAGTACATGTTACTGCATCAAGAGATTTCACACGAAATGTTAGTGTAGGCAAAAATCTAGACTGACGCATGTGATTGCCAAGTTCTCAGAGAAATTCGGGGTGTATCCCTGTGGGTGAGGGGCGTGAAGTTGAACACGTTGATAGCGTTCTTGTGACCCGTCTCAAATGTGTGTCTAACGATTTGATGAGATGAATTCCGGCTTTTTGGGGCAGTTGGTGTGGTCAAAAAGACCACCTAAGTTTGTAATCACTTTGATATATATATATATATATATATATACATATATACATATATATATACGCAGTGTAGTACTAACTGCAACTACGACAAAAATGGAAAATTACGTGGGATATAACTTGCTCGTTCTGATTCTTTTTTATTCGATAAGACTGTTCACCTTTTAACGTGAATTTGAGTGGCATAATAAGCTTGCGAAATGGTCGGTTCTAGCTACCGTTTCAATTATTTTAAGTAGCTACTGTCGATGATCGATATCTTTATGAATATAATTTTATTAGGCAACCACATTAGACAAACGTTATCCTAAACTACAACTCATGGTGAAAGGCAATAAAAAAAGTATTATTGACCATAGTGAAGTAGACAGAAGCAAACATCCCTTGTAGCTTATAGCTAACGTATATTCGTCTTTATAATCAGAATAGAACACGCATTGGGTACCGCTTCATAAGCTACTGGACAGAAGCCATGAGATTACGTTTATTACGCAGTAAATTTTGGTATCTTGTAGACTAACCGTGCAATCAAGCCGCTGTATCGTCCAACTAAAAAAATGCTTAGAACCGAAAAAGGTTCTGAAATTTTCTTTTCTGACGAAGAGTTATTGTTGCAACCGTCGAAAGAATACGCTGATTGGTCCACGATATAGTAACGCTCTTGACAGAAAGCATATTCTCCTCCTCATAATAATTGACACGGAACGTCTTGGTCCATAAACTAATGCGATTGTTTCCGCAATTGCTCCCAAAACAAACCAAAAGACGGATGCAAAAAGCAACGTTGTTCCGCTCCAACAACGTGTGCCACAAGGAGAAAACTACAAGGTTTGTATATGATGCATAGCGACCTACAAATATTCTCGAGTCAGAAAAGCTGATCAGTTGGTTTCTCATCATGCAGTTCTTTTGTAGCTTAGTTTGCACTTCCTGAGAAAGATACCAAACTCGTGATAAGACCGCTCATACACACTTCCAAACGAACGGTGTTTCCTGTAAAATCTCGTCTAGTTTTCTTATTTTTGACTACTTTATTTTCTATGACCTATACTGCTACCTTGGTGAGGTGATCGGGTTTGTGTACTGTTGTGATCCGGCGGGCTATGCTGACCAGGACTCCGGTCCTTCCAGATGCAACCTTGTCAGACAGGCCAAAGGGGAGCAGTCAGAAGAAAAGCAGTTACACTCATAGGATTGTATGTCGCACTACTGACCGCGTAGGAGTGCTTAGGTAGTGAGGCACGATCCTATGGGCATACAGCAGAACTATTTTCATAGTTGCGGCACTGCTGTCTTCCATATCAGAAAGAAGGGGGTTAGAAAAAGTACCCTCAACCAAAGAGCGCTCCGATCGGCCAACGGTTGACCGTGACCGCAGGCGTATTATTCAATACGGCCGAAGAACATTTGTCACCTCTCAAAAGCCTGATGTGACTTCGAGTACATCCACTGCGTGCAGCAGTGCTCAGAACGAAACATTATTGTCTTATTCACTGCGCCCTCGGGCTAGGCAAGCCCCTCACTGCCAAGTGAGTCAGACTCTTGAGTCATTGGCTCCGGGTGGGTCTGTAGCATGCAAGCCGGCTGTTTCTCCTCGGGTTGTCCGTTACACTTACGGACCAACTGCGGGGCAATGTGGAGACACCAGGGGACAGCGTTCTTCCGAAGTAGGGGTTCCAACAAGTCCCGCAAAAGGAAACAACAAGAAACAAACATGAGCCAAAGGCCCAGTAAGCCATGCACACGACTTACACAAACAATAGCTAAAACGGCACCGACAACGCAGCAGCACACTCCGTCACCAATTCAAATTCAACTAGTGCGCGCTTGCTGGTTTCGGTCGCACATTACAGGTCCCCCAAGAAAACCCTATATCCTGTTGTCTCGCAGGTCAGACTTTTGAGTCAGAGACTCGGGGTGGGGTCCTTCAAGTCAACCTCCTTCCGCGGCATAAACGACCGGGAAGTATCAGGAGTTATCGTTCTCTCGACAGTGACATTACTGGCCGATCTCGACTTTTTCCTACCGTTTTACCCCCTACTCATTCTGCCTTCCATAAGCCTTCGGGCGATAGTTGTTTTCTGAGGCCAAGACAACTGGTAAACATTGGCGCATTCAATGTGCGCACTCTCCGACAAGTCGGTCAGCAAGCTGCTCTGGCAAGTACTCTCTCAAGTCTGGGTATTGATGTGTGGTATGTGTCGGAGACACAAGTCTACGATTCTAACACGGTAATCCATTTGAGCTCACCTCTAGATAATTGTCGATCCAAGCGCTTCTATCTGAGGGTTCCTGGTGACGCTGAAGATAAATCTTGCGATCAAGCTGGAGTGGGAATCGCACTGCGTTCTAGAGCGGAGCTATGCTTGCTCGATTTGATCCCAGTGAATAGTCGCTTGTGCGCTGTCAGACTCAATACATCGGTAAAAGTCTGTCGACGCAAATCAGAAGAGCGTTGTGTATTCATTATATCGGCGTACGCTCCGACGGACAGCTGTTCGGATGCTACCGAGGATGCGTTCTATGACACTCTCGTTGACCTTCTGAGGCAAACTAAACACTCAGACATCATCATACTAGCGGGCGATTTTAATGCTCAGCTTGGTCATCTTTCTCTGGATGAGAAGCGGCTAGGAGGTAAGTTTGGTGTCCGGGCGCAACGCACTGATAATGGCGAAAGACTGCTGCAGCTGTGCGCATCCCACGGTCTGTAAATTTCGAGCACGGCATTCCAACACAGAAAAAAGCACTGTTACTTGGAGACCTCCGTGTGTTTCTCATCCGTCGACGCAGTTGGATCATATAAAAGTTAGTTACAGGTGGCGCCACTCTGTTAAGGACTGTCGTGTCTTTTGGAGCAACCACTTGGACTCGGACCATGCTGTTGTGCGTGCCCGTTTTGTTTTATCATTTGCCCAGAGGACATACGCTCGTAAATTCAAGGTGTTTAACTGGCATTCGAGCGATGAGGATGTAAAGAACGCTAACCAGGAGGCGTTGGTGAAGAAGTTACCCAGTTCGAGTCAGATGAAGGATCCTAATGAACACTGGGGACAAATCGCCGAAGCTATGAAGGCATGGGGTGAACAGGCATGTTTCGATGGGGCTGTTCAGTTTCGAGAGAACTGGATTTCAGTCACGTCGATAAACCTTATGAAC
>JTDE01002310.1:30818-47260 GCA_014338405.1 Paragonimus skrjabini miyazakii | reverse complement strand
CTAGGCCGCCTGCGTACCCCACACGTGCTGAGACTCAAACTGCGTTCTGATTGGTCGCGCCTTCACCGACCAACAGCTGATTCGTCCACGCACATGAGAATGACGCTACTGTAACGCACCGTGCTGCCGTGTTGGCGCCACTTTTGTTTTCGATTGTGTAATTCGTGTGCATGTCTTACTGGGCCTTTGGCTCATGCTTGTTTCTATTGTCTCCTTTCACAGGACTATCGCTGGAACCCTCAATTCAGAAGAACGCTGTTTCCCGGTGTCTCCACGTTGCTCAAAGTTGGTTTGCAAGTGTAACGGGTACACGAAGCCAGAACGTCTGGCTTGTCTGTTACACTACCGCCTGTAAATGCGACAATATGGTTTGTATCTATACTGAGCCACGTGTTCACTCTACCTCTGTCGCAGCCTGTAAGGCTTGCTGTTGTGATTGCACCCGAATAGGAATATGGCACAGTCCATTCAGTATTATGATGATTATGCATGTTTAAACTGATTGCCTGCTATGAAAACTCACGTCTGTTTTGTTTAGGCGCAACCGAATGTTTGAGGAAAGAGACGAAGAATTATATTTTCGTAAACAAATGGCTATGGTCGAGATGGTTGCTTGAATAAGAAATACGAACACTGATACTAGTCGCGTTGAAATGGGACCGGACACTAAGTTAAGCAGCGCACATGATCTTACACGTATTACGTGCAGCTCACAGAATGTGTTACTGCTGATGCTAACTGTTTGGTGCTAATGGACAAAAAGACTAACACACTGGAATGTCTATGGGCTTAAAAACCGAAGTCCAGGTTGCTCTTATGCTGATTTATGCGGCTACCACTTTCCCATACCTTGATAGTGATGTTCATCTCGAATATCTCTACACGAAACAATTTTCGTTTAGCTCGCACATCACAGCTTTATGGTAATAATCTTATATCAAATCGTAAATGTTTGACCGTTTGAGTCAGTATTTTAGTAGCTCCTAGCAAACAAACCGTTTATGTCGGTTAATTGTCATCTTTCAACTTGAACGGAGCACTGCCTAGCGGACGTGAACCGAAGAGACTGCCACCAGTCGGCACTTTCAACCATGTAAATACGTTCAGAATGATATGGAATATGGTTGGTTATCTTTATGCGATTTCACAGCCTGTTGCACTGGAGAAGTGAAAAGAAATGTGAATGTAAAACTGAGTTCACTTTATACAACTCGGCTGTTGGTTGGTTTATTGTATTTATGCATCTGTTCTGCGCAAAACTTTTGGGGTGACAAGATCCTATGCGAATCAAACGCCGATGAGTGGATGACGTAAATCAATTTCAAGAACCATGGGAACACGTGCTTTTCGTACTCCTACCGGGTCGTCAAATGCACCGCTGGATTTGGATTTATTTTTGGTCAACGTCAAGATGGTGGGGATCTGATCAACCGGAAACTTCAACGACCCGTGTGTGAATAATCGACATCCACACACCCCGAGCGGTAGAGACTGTAATTCATTCTCCAGTCCACCTTGATCGCTGTTCATTCCTCGTTTAGGGAAGTAGTGTTCTTTGTGTGATTTAGTTTGTTCTGGTTCTTCACGGGTTGCCTTGCCTACACTACGCAGAAATGAGTTCGACAACTGACTGGCCGGGAACTGGAAGTCACTCAAAGCTTGCATAATTCGAGTACGCACTGCCTGACGTGCAGAATGCATCGGTTTTGTGTCGTAACTGCAAATTTCCATTTCACACATAGCTGAATCACGCGAAGTTGGCCGCTCCGGAAAGGAGGAAGACTGATTGGGTTCCAGTTTCGATGAGGTTTTGGATACTTTTGGACCAAGCTGTTGTGGTAGTTGAGTAACGTTTTGTTCGCTACACGCCGAATCCAGTTTGGGCAGAGGGGTACGATCAGTCTCCCTCAAGTGCTTGCGTCTTTTCTTGGTCTTTTCCCGTTTAGCGAGCTCATCAACTTCCGAACTGGAGAACGAACTCAGTAGAGGTGGAGAGTGTTTATTGATCAATGGCTGAAAATAAGTGAGATTATGCGGTGGAAATGAATTGTAAAGAGAACTTCGGCTGCATGTTCAAGGTTGTAGAGGCTGATACACGCTTCGACGATAGTATTTCTCATCGTTTTAAAAATAAAAACGAATCTGTCCGTTTATCAAATAAAATGATGAGGTCAGAAGACCAGTGATGGAAAATGGAAGCACCATTTCGTATGCCCTCGCCAATCGTGACATGTGACGCAACGGTGAATCTCAAAGCAGTGAACTTGGAAACTTGTAAGTCAAATCCACAGATATTTCAGATCTATTGTCGTTATTCAGCTGTTTTTGATTCCTGTTAGTCGACAACAGTCATTTTCAGCCAACAATGGCCAATCATTAAACTGATATAAAGCGAGAGCACATGCGCCCTGTCTGCTTTACGTCATAGACCAACTGATCAAAGCGCTTACGTCAAAAACGTCCCGTTGGTGCACCTCTATAAATTATGGGCGTATGCACGCATATTCTAATATACTCTTTCGCATGACTAGTCGGCCTGGCCATTGATCATGGTGATAGTGGTTTATTTGATCATATGGCAGCCCAAACGGCCGAGTTATTCGCTTCAGAGTACAGGCTAAGCAGAGTGTTGATAATGGAGTGTTCAACTGCTGGATAATTATTGTTATATCTCCTGGAATAAAAAAGAATGGGATGACCAGTGGCTAGGCAACAATGACTGCAGAGTGAAAAGCAATTGAAAAATAGTAAAGCGCGATGGAAAAGCTTGCAATTCGTCACGGAGAAAAAAACGATCAGAAGAGATTTAAGATTACTAAACTTAGTACAGTGAGATGTTATCTATGGTGTTCAGGAGACTGGGTAGCCAGTAGTCTCAGAACAAGTTTGTGATGATGAGGAATTATGAGACAAAATACGTTTTTACTATCGAGCACATGACCGGTCGTCAGTAGGAGTTAAGCGATAGAGAAGCCGAGTATTGCCTTCAAGTGGGGTCGCGATGTCACGCCGCACAAAGATAGACTTCCTCCTTGTTATGTGCAAGAGACAAACTTATGAAAACGTCATCACGGCCGTCGGTAAATGCAATGCGAGGTCGGGGGTTCTGATAGCCGCTCCTTAGTGGAATGAGGTGCTATTGGCCGAATGTGATCGGACGTTGTGCCAGACATTGTGTTAGAATATTGTTAGGAAGCACACCTCCTAATGAAGCAGCCAGAACACATCACGCCATATCGATAGATTCACCCAGTTCAAATGGTATGGACGTTGGTGCAAGGTATGGTTCCTCCTAGCCAATCAGATTACAGCCGTGCGGCCGAACGCCTGTGCGCTATCTGGAGTGTGTTTCCTCCAGATTGTTTTTTGATACCCCTGTAACGTTATTTGTTCTAACGTCCTGACTGCCATACATGACCATTTCATTTGATTCGCTCAGTGTCTGACTGCCATGTATGATTGTCTCATTTGATTTGCTTCGCGTCTTGTCGGTAATCGTTCCGTCCTATAAGTTTACAGCCTCTGTGGCCTAATTTTTGACTTCCGATAAACGGTGGAGCCGCGTCTCTTCTCCTTCTCGGTTTTTGATTAACAACTGGATGCGTAATAAAAGGGGTGATCTAATAAATACTATTGTTTCTTTTGTTAAACAACTCTGTGGATACCTTGTGTTTTGAAGCGGACATTCTTGTACTGTTGATATTTTCCGTCTGCAATGTTGAATGAGTGGATATTCTATATAAAGTGGTTATATAGACATTTCAATTCAACTTTCATTGTCTTCTGTACCTACGATGGACAACCTGTAAGACAGTCGCGGAAGAAAAGTGCGCCTGTATGTGTTAGTTGGCGAATAAATCCTTAATTCCAGTTGTAATTGTTACGCCACCAAAACCATTCAGCATGAAGGCAATCAGGACGTCAACTACGCGGTCAAAGTCTATCCTCTGATCACGAAGGCTAATGACCTGAGGTCATCGTCATCCACCGGTTTGATTGAAGATAGATCAACATGTGTATGAAATTAAATTTTCTGTTTCCTTTCTTCGGTTTT
Source organism: Paragonimus skrjabini miyazakii (assembly GCA_014338405.1). Classification (NCBI taxonomy): domain Eukaryota; kingdom Metazoa; phylum Platyhelminthes; class Trematoda; order Plagiorchiida; family Troglotrematidae; genus Paragonimus; species Paragonimus skrjabini miyazakii. The sequence goes on along the minus strand of JTDE01002310.1, from coordinate 43,206 downwards.
TGTGTCACAGCTGCATTACGCTGTAAGTGATGAGGGTTTAATAAGTACCAGCGTAATTTTGCCAACTCGATCTTCCAACTTCACTCGGTTTTCACCTATCACTTCCAACTGTGGAGAATCTGGATTTTTTCGTGAGTCCGGACGAGGCACAAAAACCGCCCGCACTTTCGCGGCATATGGTCTACCATTTAAACGATGAATTCACACCTAATGCTCAAAGACTGCAACCCTTGACTTAATTGTCCACTCACCTCATTTTGCTATGTGAAACGTCACCAAACGCTTCAGAGTACAGACTACTTCCACGGGATTACCCAACCAGTCAATTATGGGACTCAGCAACGCTATGTTTAGGCATTAAAATCGCATTACTGAATAATAGTGTGGCGAATTTGATAATTTAGATGAGATCAAAATTTTAAACAATCAACTTCTGCTGGATTCGAACGAGATACAAGATCACTATACCCTTGAGCAGAAAGTGGTCTACCAACTGAGCCACGTAGTCGTGCTAGATGTTAAGAACTCATAGAGTTGGAGGGATTTGTATAAAAAAAATGCGTAACACCTAATACGCATTTCACCAGAACGTTTAAGACAGAAATATTTCATTTGAAACTGATGAGCTTCTGGCAACCTGCATCTAGTATCCGCTGGACCACGACATGAATTCATCCCATAAACATAAGATTAACGAAAAGAAACAAACATATTGACACTTAATTGAAAAATGTATGGATCTAAATGGGTCGCGCGTAATACTCATAGCTAAAGTGGCAGCGTGCAAAAAATAGCAGCCTCAAGAGTAGACTGGTGATGGTTGATCCATACGGTTTTGTGGTACTTCTGTTTGTAAACTAGTGACGAGATTGTAAGATATTTGCATGTCTGTCTTCTGGGTGTCTTTTATTTGGCTGCATCATGGAAAATTCCTCTGGGAATCATGACTTATTTGATTAACATCACTGACCAGGCCAGGTTATGCAAACAGACAATAAAAGAAACAACTTAAACCAAGTGACAACTCCAGCTGGATGTCAGTACTAATAACATATAACTAATGGCCTCGATCCGATCGACAGAGTGTACCGTTCGTTCTGTGGTATAAACTGATGATTGTGATTAAGAAAAAGCCGACATGGAACACATCTTAATCTTTGTTGTGCATTATTAAATGAACTCAAAGGTTCGATGCGTGCCTCATCATATTTGAGTGACAACGAGGCAAACATCGAAATCAGCGATTGCCAGTCGGTAAAGGTCCATTTCAAAGGTTCCTAGGTAGATATGTTTGAGGCTTCAACTACTGAGCAGTCAGTGCGCAAACATACTTAAGAGTGATCCATATCAGCAAACACTATCTAGGGTCAGTGTGCGGATGAGTTGTTTCAACTATAAGTGTGAAAGACTTTAAGGCACTACAATCGACCTGCAAGCATATCGACAAAAAGAATGTACCATGGGTGAACGAAAGGAGGCTGACGTAGTTACTGGAACGCTTCCGGATGTCACTGGTACGGTTTTTTGGTCACAAGAGAGAGCTTGACTTCTTGATCGTTGCTTTTCTGTCGCACGTTTCATGATGGAAATCCCATTGAGATGGGCGATCTGGCGTAGCTTTGCCAAATACTTTTCTTTGTTGAGCATGAAAGTCGGTAATCTGATCGGAGCCATGATAGCACAACGACGGATTCGCTCCAACTCACTCAGCGTTAACTTTCCAGCCATGAGAAGCGGGAAGTCAATATTCGCCTGTTGTCGAAGTATCGCAACAGCGCCTGTCATTCGATAAGCACAAAGGGATAGGCATTTGCGTTTATCCACATCATACAAGGGTCATGTATAAAACCACCAAAATGATCCCAATAATCATCAATAAGTGAGAGCCTTTAAACTTTATATACATCACAACATCGGCTCACTGGGCATTTTCAATGGTTGTTCACATTTTAGTAATCAATTCCTTAAAGAGAGTTTTCCCTAATCGTAAATGATTAAACTCATGGTTACGAGAAAATAGCCAATGAAGTGCGGAAATTATATAACTTTTTTTCATCAGATCTACTGTATAAAACAGTGGTTCTGTGCTTGTGTATATTATGCGAAGTAGAGTCAGGTGACCTTCGGCTTCCATGACGGAACCCGACATACTGTTTTTGGATGTGTTCTTAATAACTCATACACACGATAGTTGAACTGGACCTTATGGTTACTGTGTTTGTGTGGTAGTGTACACAAACCCTCTGATTGTTATCCAAGAGTATTCAGTATATCAGTAAGACATTCCGCTTCCAGGCATTCTTTCAAGTCAATGGTCTTAAATTATCATAGTAGGAAACCCCAGAAACTATGAGCACCTGGTCCAAACATTGATTAATTTCTGGTGTTGCTAAGTGAGTCATAGGCATCCATTAGCTTTCCTTGGTACCATTTATATATTTGTTATTGGTTTCTTATACTGTTGACCATGTTTCGTGAGTTGCTGGTCACAGTTAGTACGCTTACTGTGACTGGCTGTTACGATTTGGTCCGGGATAACGGAAAATGACTGAAGGGTTATAGAACATAGGACATTCTTGCTCTCATAGTGATAACAGTATAAAGTGAAACAATTGGTTCCGTTAAACAGTTTGAACAAAGCAACTAGAACACAAAAACTGGTAGATGCAAGCATTTCGTATTGACTCGTCAGTATCAAATTTACAATAACATAGGTGAGTTTTTTATAGTAAACAACTGGAGGAGTGGATAATCGAAAAGCGGAGTAAGATAAGTCATTAAATCCGGAGAAGGGTCGAGTTCATGAACAGCTGTTTCTGAACATAGATAGCTGGCTTGAGTCGATTGATTGCGACCGTTTCCACAGACCGCGAAAATCTTGAGTTAGAATGATGTAACAGGATTCTGAATGCATAAGATAGATCGATAGCGTCACCAGTGGTCAGGACGTGTCTAGCGACTGAGGAAACTGGCTGTTTACGTGTTTTAGCAACATTACCGTTTCCGGCAACACGAACTTCTGCACATATTTAGGTAAATTTCACGAGCAACTCAGGCAACCCAACAACTAGCCACCATACGTCCTAATGATTCCAGCCAGAAACCAGATAGGAAAAAGGACTTCAGACTAAGAGGCGAACACGCCCTACCACTCCCAACTTATTGGTGGTTGGCTTCATTTCCCTTTGTCAAGTCATCATTTGGCCACTAGTGGATTGGAGCCTGGTTGTGAACGCATGAAGTGGAAACGATGGTGCGGTATTCCTAATGCATGACTAAACCATCTAAATCTGTACACTGTTAGGAAATGTGTGTGGTGATCTGAGCAATCCCCAGGGTCAAAAGCACGTCCTGTAGTTCCCTGGTTGTATGTCTGATGCTGTTTTCCGATGTACGCAACTGAACGTAAACGTATACTATCAAATAAGTCAGTAGAGTTTCCATTTCCAATTTTCAGCGGCCATCTTAGATGTAAACTAAAAGCGGTCTTATACGCGTGACCTCTGGGTCGTTGGGAAATACACATGATATCGCCAAAGCCGTCTCAAATTCCCAAATACCCGTTTAGGTGCATAGACACAAACTTCAGTTTCATTTGAAACATTCATATCATTCGGGACACAGCTTCATAAGTACACAGCCGATTGACAATCTCCAGAACTTCATTGTCTAAGACTAACGTTGGTGTCGCAGTCTCGGAACGGCACCTAGAAATCTGAAGCTACAAAGCGCATCTCAAAGAACAGGGCATAATTAAAACTAGTGCCTAACAAAAGATTGTACCTCGTGAAAGTAGTTACACAACAGGACCTTGGTGTCAGCACGCAGCCTGGTTTAGTTCTCCGGTAACAATACAGACAAGTATGTCACATTTCATCGACCGTTGTCAGAATACTGCTTTCGAAAGAGTTTTTGTTTTTTCGCGCCCATTTTCAGACTTTAAGACTATGGATCTACTCAACTTTGTTTTTATTCCAAAAACACATTAAATGTCTCGTGTTCTCACATATTTCTGCTAACAAAGAAAGTTGGAAGTTGATCAAGGCAATGTAAAAAAGGACTGATCCCGCAAATAGTGTACTTTAACTCAAGAAGGACAAGAGTTATTAGTCTGGTTTACTCTTTATTTTCATCACAAACGAGAGCACTAAAAGACCGAAAAACCACCAACTTCGGTTATTTATTAAACATATAGAGTTGAACAACCGAGAGTTACTGAACGGTGTTTGACCAGTGAATGAACTTTCAAGTAAACGCCCCATTCACCTATTCACCTATTCCGTGGTAGGCTCATTAATAATATCCAACACACGTTGTAGTAAGATGCTGATGCAGATTGAACATTCTCTTTAAAGCAGTCAACTGGATGTCAGCTTCAACATTAAGCAAAATACGGACTGATGGATGCGTGCAACACTTTCAATGGTGCCTCGAGTTCGATCCGCTGGGTATTATTTTGAATAAACTGTGAGAGTGATTTATGCATAAGGGATGAAAAGACACCATGAACCGAGTGAAATGGATGTGACGTTACTTCGAGCCCAGAGTAACTGAAAAAAGAATCCATGCTGACAAAAAGAAGGGGACGGGACTTAACCAATAAAAGCAGCTGTCTACACACAAGGGGGATTACAACTCGCAAATTTCGTATTGGTTGGGTCAAACTCGACTGCCATCGGCCAATTTACAGACTAACCAGGATCACTGCAATTGCCCCAGTGCGTCTCAGCTGGTGTGCTCGCATGACCACATCGAATGAGCGCAATGCAGCACACGCGTACACGTTCTGACAGTGTGGACGATCTTGAAAACGACGGGCCGTCTCGCATGTCAGTTTTCGTTTTGACCGATGGGCAATTCGAGTGATCGATCGACAGAGCTAATGTCATGAACTGTCGAACGTTTGCGAGACTGGAGAGCGTCCAAAATTATCAGCTGGGACTTTCAAGCTGATTTTAGAATGGAAATAAATCGCTGTGTTGAGCAGAGTTGGCGCACTGGTTTAAGAGAGAGAAAGCACGTACAACAGGTGAGGAGGCTACGTTGCTAAGGTATTCGATTGCCCGTTGAAATTCACTGAGGTCGATCCAGATTAAAATAGTGCAAAATACAATATCACTTGGGTCTAGTTTCTGAAAAATCTCCGGCGTCACTAAAAAAAAGTCGCTTTGGCAAATGCAGATCCCTGTTCTCAGCACTTTCTCGTCACACTAGCTCAATGAATGAACGAGCCAGTTCTGAGAACTAATTGCGGTCACCAGTGAGTGCCGCTGCTTGATAGGCGGCACTGTTTGAGGTTGCTGCTGGTCCATGGAGTGAATTACTAGTGGTCACAACAGCCTTAGTACTTCAACGAACTGCTTTTGTGCGCACAAACCTTGTTCCTTTTTCAGATACTAGGAAAGCTTAAATGAAAGTATTGTCGAATAAAACTTGTGAAGTAGGTTCATGGGTTGCTACAGGAGGGAGAAAGACATTTGCTTATACGTTGGTCAGTGGAAAATTAAGTTGGACCGTTCGTATGTATAAAGAAGAAGCGAATGAAAATGAAAACAAAGAAGTTCAAACGGAATACTGATTAACATTCTACATCTTCATGGATGGACTCAGCCTTACGCAGCTGAGAACTCAAGGGGATAGTAATTTCACACAGGCGGTTTCGAGTTGAAAACTATTCACGCTTGATAGCAGTCTTCACATTCAGGTAGACTTTCCAGTCAGCCACTTTAAAAAAGAAGCACGGGACTCGAGTTCCACTCTTGTTAGAACTCGTCAGTACTGCATATCCTTGCCACGGCCGGGAGTGGAACTCCTGCCACACTTTCATCAGGTAACCGTGTTTAACACTGCTTTATTGACCCCACATTAGGCGCAATCGAAATATCATGTATGAACGCTCAACGACTTTTGCATGTGAGTAATGATCAGATTGTCTTGATAGGAGACAGGTTAACTGTTTGATAAATCCAGTCGATAAACCAGCGATTAGAACTTTCCAGACAAGTCTAAATCTCCGCCATTCAATTTTAACTTAATGAAATCTCCGACTACCCGTTAGTAAGTAGTCACTGTGTATTTCAAGTGCAGCATACGCTTCTTTATTCAGCAACCTGGTGACGCAAACGGCTGTATGTATGCCCCGCTGTTTGGAAAATGTTCACAATAATTTCGGAAATTGAGGGCTTCAATGTCTCTTGCACAATATGCAACTGGATTTCTGTTACGCCGATAAATCTTATGGACAAGTGTTGCTAGATTCCATCCGGTTTAAATGTGAGGACGATCGTCGAGAACCTGAGCGCAGATTGGCTAAAAGCTTGTGCAAAGAGAATCAACGTCACTTGGCCGAACAGCTAAAGATGACTGATCGAGTATTTTTACACAGCAACAGAAGAATACCGTTTTCTGTCTAATTTGTTGTTGTGCTCCCTATCAAGTCAGAGTAAGTGAAACAATATTTGAGAAGATGGTTCGTTTATTGCTAACTAGTCACGCCAACTTGAAGGTAGATTGCATCGAAAATCTTTTGCCTACTTCAATGAAAGCAAACTGGGAGCTCACCTTACGGTAAGCAACCTCAGTCCTGTTAGAGCTCTTTGAGGTATTTTATAGATATCAAGTAGGAGTGAGATAAGGAAATCCAGCTGATCCCGAAACCTCGGTTTTTATGGTGGTTGGCTCGACTCTGATTGTCACTTGTTCGTGCTAACGCGAGACAAGTCTGAACAACCTGGTCTTTTTATTACAAATTCGAAGCTGGACCTGGTTGTCATCCCGACTGGTCATCGTGTGGACATATGAATTTGCTCGAGTGACGGACAAGAATCATTGGTTGGTCTCGTGTCGATGAGTTCGTCCAATCAAATCACGCTACAAGCTTAACATACGAAGAAACAGTACAACTGTCCTCAGCCAGAACATATAGAAGATTGGACTCGAATGGTCAGACGTAACGTTCCAGATAGTCTGTCGTCGGAAGCAGAAGTGACCCGCAGCCCAAATTATTTGAGCATAACAAGACTGCTGGACCAAAACCCCTCTCTTTTTCTTTTCAAGGATGGTGACAAAAGATTAATTTCAGGACTGACAACACTCCTTCAGGCAGTTTGAAAACCTGAAGAAATGTCTCGTGACTGGGGCTGTGTGACAACCTCAGAGGCATCAATAATCAATATTCTCAATCAATATAATCAATAATCTTATTTTATATCGGCTCACTAAACCCAAAAGAGGTCAATTATATGAAGGGTGCATTTATCACATATTTACCCTGGGAGGGGTCTCGGAGCATCGACACTCTTAAAGATAGCTGACGGTTGGTTGATCATGGCAACTGTCTCCTTCGCAAACGTGTTTCAGAGAAATACATGAGTGTACTAAAATCGTTATACTTACTGTACCAGCAAGAAGAGAACTTATGGACAACTGTCTCTGGTGTTTACCGCTTCCAGTGGTGTTCGCCAAAGAATTCCGATCTCCTCTTCTTGTTAACTCTTGCCACGGTCGGTAATCTGGAACGTGTGCTTTGATTTGGCGTTTCTTCCTGGCTCTTGGCTGACCGACATGGAGTATACGAATAACACTGCTTTGCTCAGCCCATCTACCGTGAACTGGGCGACCGTTCGCCGGAGCGTATTCCGAAACCCTCAGGATATGTGATCAACTGGTCAATTAATCACATTCTACAGCCTGAGACGGTTGGACCACGCACTCCGCGTGCCAGCTGAGAGCGCACCGGACACTATTCACTAAGGCCACTGACAGTTAAGTAAGGCCGAGTGGGGGTCAAGTAGACACGTGGTCACACAATCTGATGGCGCAGACTATTCCATTGATTAACGTGTTTAGGTGGTACCAGGTCGTTTGGGGTCTTATTGATCAATTAAGTCGCCGATTAGATACACCATCCGAGATGGCAATTGCCGCAGTGAATAACGTGTCTGCGTTTATAACATATCTAATCCTTCTGGTTAGCTTTGTCAACATCTGCCAGTATTCGTCTTCTGACTACTTTGTTCAAATTGCTGAAGGGATGTGATTGTTTAAATTATCAAATTGGAGCAAAAAAGAAATATTACTAACAAAATAGTAAACGCTTGTGAGTTAGAGACTGGCGCCTACACTCGATTCTTTCATGAAAATTGAACGAGGACTTAAATGCAAGATTCCGTGACCGAAATATAGAAAATTGGACCAAAACCCCTATCTGCGCCGGCAACGGATAAGGCTTCGCTTATGGTAGACTGAAAGTCATGTTTCTCGAAGTCTTCAACAGTACCTTGCTTACATCACTGATATAATAAGACGTGAATAGGCCTGATTCATTGAGGTAGTATTGACACGATCTTCAGAAATAAGAATTGATACAATCGTCACAACAACGACAGACGCCCACTGATCATGTATTGTCAGCCTTTGGTGTGAGTCAGCTGGTCATATCAAATTGTAACAAATACGTTCTAACTATTAGGTTATGGGGTTATAATAGTGTCTGTTGGCCTTGGTTACTTCGAAGTAGCAAAAGACTAATTTTCCAGCAAACACATACGTCATGTATCATGAAAGCTTGAAGACCTCTTTCACACGTTAATATTTTTGACCTGCCTACCTGCAGTTCCCACTTCACGCTCTTTAGATTGCCGAGTGTGTAACAATGACAAAGTATACAGATCAGGTTATGAATTGGCGAGTGTTTTGAAGAAAACAGAAGACTCTGAGTTCCAGTATGCCGATGAGACCATCCATCGTGTCGTTTCTCGAAGGATCCCCGTTGAATTCATGCACTCAAGCTCGTTCGTTCTATAGGCATGTTCCTATGTTTGCCGGCTATATGGGGCCTGCTATAAATTCAACACAATTCAATTCAGTAGTGTAACTAATCACACGTAGCAAATGGGGGCACTCTGTTAACAACTCACCTATTCCTCTAAGCTTTAAGGTCATTTCACTTTCACCTTTTCAAGATATGTTTAAATTGCTCGAAGGTACTACAACTTTTTTGTGCTTGGCGCGTACTAGAGTACCGCCGAATGGATGCATGCCAGTTTAACTCCTTTCTTTTTATTCTTCGTTGGTGTTATTGGTTCCGGACTGGGCTAGAGCTAACTACGTATATTGCAGGTAGCCGGAGATACACGGCTTGGTTCTAAATCCCATCGCGTTCTGGCGGTCTGATGCGCGTTTGCACCACAGCTCAATTCCCCTTTATGAAGAACGTTCTAATCAGCTAGTTGATGCAGGTAAAGCGCACCTTTACTTGTTTTCTATCATACTAAGGTCACTGAAAGGAAGTAAACACAGTCGATACATCGAAGCGTTGGGGTGAAATGGCGAGTGCACGTTCTACTAATCCTTTGTTGATTTACGGCATAGAACGTGGACATTTAATTTTCTCGTCGTTATTAGTAATATATATGTGGGTTTATCCATTTTCCGTTTTAATCCATTTTTCAAAGCTCAAATCAGTTTATCACTTTTTACCGATATTTGCTTGCTTGCTACAAGAACTGGTTTTCGCCGATTTGACAATAAAGATACTGTAGACGATGTAGTGGCCGTGTCACATCGTGCTGGAGGCTGTGATACATTCAAAATAACACCTCTGGGTCTACGCTGAGTGAATGTGAAGGCATTTTAACTGTGTGATAAAGCAGTATGCACGAAGTCTGAGCTTGAAACTTTAGGTGAGATGGCGGTTAACCGAGCTCAGTGGCGTGAATGTTGTCGTTGTTTGGCCGAGTTGTCTGTGAAGTGAGTGCACTTAATGACGCGGGGCAGTGAAAGCCTTAAGGAAGCTGTCTTGCTGATGACGCCTTACTTTCACTTACAGCTCGGTTGTTTGTTTGCAAGGTGTAGGCGCCTTGATGTTGTATGTTTGAATGTAGAAGTAGCTCTTTTTTAGTGGTTAGGTCCCCTCCCCTCCCACTTTCTTCTTCTCTCTTCCTAAACAGGGTTTGTTTCTTCTTCTTCATGGTTGTGTGGCAGTTAAGTATCAGTGTGAACCACTGATGTATTGCTGTCTATGAGGATGATCATGATGATGAACGTTTCTTGATCTTCTGTGAATGAACCGCCTCTTAGTGAACACAGTTGTGGTTGGAAAAAAGAAGCAACGTAAAGCTGGCTAAACAGAATGGCCAGATGGACTGCTCTGCCAATTATTCCAAAATGGCGACCTAAAATTCTGGTTCAGTCTTTTGGGGACATACTTAAAGAATGCATCACGCAGAAAAATTGCTGATGGTTGAAAAACTGCAGCACCACACCACTGCCAAGGAAAAGCACAACCAAATTTCGACCGACTGCATGCATATCGGTGATGTTAAACGTTTTTGAGATGGTTCTTCTTTAACGTCTAGTGTTGCAGAATAACTATACTGACCCAAATCCATTTGCATACCGTCGGTCTTGGTCCACCATTGACGCATTATTCTGCCTTGTCCACTCAATTTTGATATTCAACTGCATCGACGGTAAATTTTGTTCTGTATCCTCAAAGGAAACGGTACTCGACTATCTCATAATGTCGTTAGTTGATTATTCCTTGAATCGGTCTCAGTTAACATGCCTAAAAGGTCAAGCGTCTCCTCAATGGTTATGAATTCGAGTGTTCACTAAGGTGCTACTCTTTCTCCATTCCTTCTATCATGATAAACTGATGCTCATGCCAAAGGATTCGCTTTTGTTGAAATCTACGCAAAATATGTTTTGCGTCCATTATTCGAAAGGAACCTCCTCCCTCGTCCCGTAGAATGCATTGCCGAATTGGCTACGTAATCTAACGCACGCATTCTATCGTTTAATCCGTCCACACTTATCGATATTTTACTTTCTCTTCATAAAGAAACAACTTACCAGCGACATTTTGCTACCTGTCCCCAAACACAAGTTGAAAAGAGGTCTCTTATTATGTCAAAAGTTATTAAGTATTTAGATATCTCTAGTAGAGCCACAACGTAAAGGGATGTTATCAAGTCAACAATGTTCTTACTAAAGTGATAAGTCACACGTTTTATGTCTCACATCGAAAGTCGTTTACAGCTCCCCATAGTCCATCTTGTGAATACTTACGTACTTCCCCTTTGGACAAACAGTTTTCCTTTTGTTTCCGGATCCAGGAAGCATTTGTCTAAATGCAACGGCATTCCTCGTTGTGGTCCCACTGAATCTATTGCGGTTCAATACTTTAGATCATGCAAATCGCTTGTATTCAACAATTTATTCGGTTCCGATCACCACCTCCATTCCGACTCTTCTAAATGTATTTTCACATCCTCAAATAGGTCTTATTTCAGGTCTATTTATGCGTGTACCCATGTAAATGTTTCTTCCGTCGTCTCTCACCTAACAAGGTTTTGTAATGATCTCGGCAGTTTGTAAAAAGAATCCATCGTCAAGTTGAAATAACGACATTATTAAATATTCTACCCGTTGAAGGCATGACTGTATTAATGGTGAATATTTACATCTCAAGATGCTTGAGACAATTTATTGGCTTAATTCTACTTCTGGTACATTGCTTCTGTACGGAACATTTTCCGGGGTACTTTGAAGCAAGGTATGAGGAGTGACCACTATGCAAAATCAGTTGATTAATCAAAGCTGACTTACTTGTTCTCTCGTGCGCGAACAATGTGAATCCTACTGAAGACAGTACAATCGGAAATTCATCTGAACTGAGGTCACAAAAAACTTTTAAACGAATATCCAGTGTGAATCGGAACTGTAGAAACGCAACAAAATTCGGAGTCCAGACCAGAGGGCTTGGCGAAAAGCCACGCTCCCTAGACCAGTCGGGTAAGCGAACGGGCACGACATACCGCTGAAACCACAGCCAGGTTAGTTTAGTTGACTATGGGTAGGGTGGGGGTATACGCGCATTTCCAGTGAAGTTGCTCGGCCCGATACTTAAGCCACCAGGGTGCACGATCAATAACACCTGGCTGTTCACACGCCTCTCTGCAACCGTTGCAGCGCATGAAAGGCAATACTGGACTGTGAACCAGCATGCGCCGGTGAGTGCAAATGGATAAAAAGTACACTAGTTCCCTAATGGATTGCGCCATCACGATAGTTTTGTTATCAAACGACAGTCAGTAAGAAGCTGTATTCATAAGCGAAACAGATTTACAAATTACCAGAATGTTGATCAAAGCCTAACCACTTTTCCGTAGAATCTGTGGCAGGTCGTGTTGTGTTCTTATGATCACCGCGTCATCTGTGGACCCCGACGCGAAGTACTACAGTCATGCTGTGGAAAAAAATGAGCGTCATCCGACATGTCATAATTGTATGGCCTTGTTACTGAGCCATGTCGTTCCACTTTCTGTCAACATGTCTTAGTTGACCACTTTATCCGCGGTGAAGGCAACTCGTTGCGTTATCCAGA
>JTDE01002309.1:46949-70478 GCA_014338405.1 Paragonimus skrjabini miyazakii | reverse complement strand
TGAGAGCGAAACTCGAGTCTAGTGCTTCTGCTGTTCGAAAGGGGCCGACTGGAAAGTCTATGGGAATGCGATAGCTGCAATCAATTGTGGATGATGTTCTATCTATATGAAAATATAGGATCTGTAAATAAGACTACATGCGAAGGAGTTTTGCTAACCGATTCATTTGTTAACGTCTAACAGGTGGTTTCATTTAATGCAACATTACATACAAACACAGTAAACATTATCGATTAAGCAATACAGATGGTGGCTATAAACTTCATCGTTGTTATATTGTTAAAAACATAAGACGAGGTTTGCTGAGTAGATATTTACGTACAAGACAAAACCAGAGTGGAAATTTCTGTTCAATGGTAAAAACAAACTCTTTTAGAACAAAAATCTATGATTAGTATGTCTCGATCAACATGGATTTAGTGAAATGCAATAAATTCACTCACCTCTGCTGGTTGAACATACGAAATGAATCTAAATAGACTACTAAATTGCTTTTTTGCTGAAATATTAGAAAACCATTTTTCTGTGTAAATTTTTAATTTTAGCAGTAAAAACCGGCCAAAGAAATGCTAAGAAATCCGTGATGACCATAACTATTGCTTTCGCGATAGTATTGGCTATGTTTAAACAACGGAATCTTACCAGAGATCTTATTTCCTTTGACGGAGTTACTATGAGTGTTTTATTGATATCTGTGTTAACCGCCATCTTCATCAGAAAAAAACATCAATGCAGCAGCTGGCAAGATCCAGAGATGGAATCAAGTTATTAATGGTATATTGCTACAAAGCCATTATCCATCTTGCTTCGTTGAAAAACAAAATGAGTCGGGTAATCGTTGATCTGTTATCGTTGTTGGTCCTCATCAGAAAGTCAGCCCTGGCTTGTTATTTAAAGATTATGATAATTCAGGTCACTCCTTATTCAGCTGGACCTACAACAACGAGAAGGTAGTGCCCACCTATGGAACTAAGCAACTATTACGTTCAACATGGATGAGTCAGCCATTCTTTACTTGTGAACGCAAAATGTACTGGTCGAATAGCAAGACAGCTGTAAACGCACATCAACATACACATTCCAAAATGGTCATGTACATACTTGCATGAGGTAAAGTACAATATGATAGGGAGTCCATTTTTTTCGTCCAAAACAGCCTTGTCTTACCTTTATTCCGCTATGCTCACTGGTGGCTTAGTGACCCTAACTATTATTTCCGATAACTGTCCTTCAGTTTTCTGATTCGAGAATGTTTTTAGATCACTACGTACTATATAGATACTTTGTGTTTTTCGCCGTGTCGCATACGTTTTGTTAGGGAACAAAGTTGTTTTTGCACTCGTCTTTTGGCTTGTCTCGGGAGCAGACTACGCCGACAGTCGCCGTATTTTCGGGACCGAGGATTTCCGGGTTAATTGTTACGAGGAGAAGAGTTCGATTTTTGTCAAGCGCATCACTATATCGAGTGCGAACCAGCGTATTCTTTCGAGGGTTTACAACACCATCACGAAACACCTAATTGATGTTGGACATGGAGATGCTGCTGTCGACACGTTTCGTACACTATGTCACCCAAAAACAACATACAATCTGAAGTTTACCGAGACTTGCCAGTCGCAGATCAAAATCGGACCGGTGCATGCATAAGCATACGGTCATCAGACTGTCTCTTGCATATGACTTTTATGTCGCACTTCTAAGAACCCCGATTGTTTGAAAGTCTACCAATTCCAATATCGCTGCTCCGAAGAATCTTGCGTTTGCTAACGCATTGCATACTCCTTAGCTAACATGTTATCAATACCTTAAATAGATCAGAACAGCCATGTGAACTTTGAACTGGACCTGCATTATCTGCATCGTAGTAGACAGCAAACAGGAAACTTCCAATTCCGATCGTATCCTTGTCTTCTTGTTGCGTTCTTTGAAAGTCAGCCTTCAAGCTTTTATCATTGGGAACTTTTACATCTGACCAACATAGTCCACCAGGGTAACACGCCCATTCAATGTTGATATTGTAGTAGATTTTATTGGCGTACGCTTCTGCACGAGCAAAAGAGATCGATCGACGCGTTAGACTCAATGGGTGCGTTAATAATAGCACGTGATACACAACTTAAAGGTGACAGCGTTCCCACTTAAAAGCCATTGCTTTAAACAGCTGAAACCGATATCCTCATACGGCAACTGATTTGCAGTGGTTAATCAGCGACAACCACGGCCAAAAAAGGCGGGACTAGGAACAAGACGATCAGAAAAAATGGCAACAAAGCCCAAGGACGAGAAAAATTAGAAGGTTATTTAAGGAAAACTTTGTGCGACAGGCAGTCCATTGACTGTAACCACTACAGATTTAGAATGAGTGGTTTAAAATTATTATCACACATATAACTCCTATAGAGTGAAAAACGTTTGCCATGCGAAGACTGTCTACATGTTGGTTTCCGAGAACACTGCCAATAAAATGTTTTTTACACACAGATCAGAAATTCATTCCTTATTGTTCACAAATCACTGGAAGCTCATCCATATGAATTGATTTTTCAAAATGCTATCGGAAGCCTTTCTGATAATATGTTCTGTTTTGCTCATTTTGAGTTTGCTGATCAACCTTCAGGTTTGACGTGATAATAGTGTGATATCGGATGCAGCGTTCTGATGAGGTAGAACACGTAAATCAATACAATAAACCACTATTGTAGAGAAAAGGCGTCCAGTAAAACACACACTTTATAGAACAACGCCCTGGTTGACATGCTACGCGCGCCCTCGCGTTTATGATTGAGAATTTCAGTCCATAACATCCCCCGATGTCCGCTCACAAGTAATGTGCATTTCCGCCCGGTTTATGTGTGTGATCGACGCCTTCTATCGGGGAGTTTTCCACCTGCCATCCCTGCCTCATCTGTTGGTCTGACCTCGTTGAGCGATGGCTCATTCGGTCGCTCGTGTTGTCCGCAGTCTACCCATTGTGGGCTTTGACCATATTCCACGATCGTGTCGAGATATTCCTGTGAATGTTGGAATAATCAGGCCCCCCATCTGGTCGTCCATCCCATTTTGTCTGTCATACCTCGTCGGTTGGTCCAATTCAGTCGAGCGATGACTCATCCGGTCGCCCACGCTATCCCCGATTCGCTCGCTGTTGGCTTTTGGAAGTACCTCACCGTGTTGAGGTATTCCGTCGAGTGTTGGAATACTCGCACCTCCGGCCTGATAATCCACCACTCTATTTACTTTCTTCTTCAGCTACAGTCACTTTTGCACTTGGTTGTGATTACATCGGACGTCTTAATCACCAGACATTTTGTTGTGCTTTTCTTGATTTTCGCAACAGTTTTCCTTATACTCTCTGTAGTCGTGGTTACTGCCCCTGTGTTTTTTAGAGGCACCACTAGGAGCAGTGCTATTCTCCGCACCGTCAGCACGCTGTGCGGAGCTTTATGTGACTGCTCTGTTCACGGTTCTTCTCTCTCTTATTTTGATGTGATCAGTTAAGGTCACCCAGTCGAGGGCGGTGAGACACAGGATTCTGTCCACTGCAGAAGCTACTGGAATTCGCTTGTTTAACCCACCCCTGTGCGTCCAAAAACGTTTTGTTCAGACTTTGGATCTGCCTTGGTCATCCCCCCACCCTGTTAGCCTGTCAAGAACCACTGTTTTCGTGGGTATTTCATGCAGTGTGACATTGAGTTGATTGACTCCATAAACCACCTGTCCATGTTTACCCCCTTCATGATTGCCCTGTAAAATGTGATATCAATATGATGTATTTAGCCTGATGATGAATCACTGAAAACGAGCTTGTTCGCTACACAGTATTTTTCATGACTACGCAGGGGATTTTTACGCGATTTCAACTTATCATCAGTTACACTGTGAAGTCTGAAGCAGTCGTACACCCGACTTGTCATTTCCTTTGCAGGTTGCAAAAATATCGGTGTCACTCTTCATCGATTTCAGACAATGATATTTAAGAGTAAATAAGTTGATCAAGACTTGCATGGTCTCATTAGATTGTAGGTGATGAGAGCTCTTTGGTGGAATGAAATTAGCAACCCCCCTATTCTCCACTGTCCCAATTTTCTGCACCTATTTGGAGAATTCGACTAGAAAAATGTTCACACATTTTCTGATCTACCGGACTTTTAGATCCATCGCTAAGCTGCGGGTAATCTACTTCACTAGGTTTGCGACCGCTACTGTTACGAAATACTGGAACTCTTCTAAGACATTCTCAATGTTTATGTCTGGTGTTAATAGATCAGTAAGATTCTGTCGCCAGTCTCCATACTGCTTCTGTTGTTGCACCAACAACTCCTGAATTTGCTCAAAAGTAACAGCCATCGACTTTATTGTTGTGCCATTTCCCTCTCAAATCCTGTCTAGTCGGGGAATGATAACTAGGATTTTGAGGTAAGACAGACTAGTACAATGCCAATGGGAAATTGACTACAACCATCACCTTTTAGGTCAGTGACTACACACAAAAAGACGTAATTATCAATTCAGACGGGTCCGAGATGGCGGAGCTATATGCTCGTCTCGTGCAATTTACTGTAGGCTAAATAGGATGGAGATAGTCACATGATGTGAAAGCGTGAGGGGCCAAATCCGGGTAAATGGAGTTGCTACACTGACTAGCCACAGAACCGGGTCAGAGTTATTATAACGTGAGGACGTGTGTGAGGCGAGAACGGGACTGCACTCCGAATGGTTTCTAGTCCTAGCGGATGGGAGCTTCTCCCCACCGTGCAGACGATCGTGGACGAAAGTTCCAGTTCGCCTAAATTTACACCAGGGTATTTGCTGTGGCCATTCTCATGTGATTAGGTGTTGGCACCGCAGCCAGTGCGGTAGTTATATCTTCTCCAATTTTAGATGTGTTGATGTCATTTTTGCTCGTTCCGATGTCAGCTTACCATATAGGGGATTCTGTGAGTTTCAGTGACAAACAGAATCACACGGCTAATTTGCGAATGGGTAGGCTGACAGATAGGCATTGATTACTTCAGTTTTGTCATTATGTCCAGAGTATTCATAAAAAGTCAAGGTTGCAAATCGCTGTTTTCGGTCATTCTCATCAGGCATATACAATTACACTCGGTTAATTGGGCCTACATATAAAACCGGACTATGGTTATATGCAACGTTAATAGTCATAGCAACTGTGGATGACTGTTTACCCGGGTGGTGGTGGTGGGTTTATTTGTGTGGGTGTGTGTGTTGTGTTTACGTGAATCACGTAAACGGTGTGTGATAACGTGTTAATCGGGCTACTGGGGCATGGGGTTTCAGATGGTTTACACATGGTTGGCCACGGGAGGTGTAGGGCCTGTCCGAATTTCTTTTGGCGCACAGTTGGGGGTTGTAAAATTTGATGGCGATTGCCTCTGCCGTAGACAACTGGGGAATGGACGTGGGGCACTTTGCAAATAATTTTGAACGCTTTGTCAGGTGTGATTTAATGACCTATGCCGATCAGATGGGATCCGACAGCACTTGAGATCGGTTACGTTATACCATTACGTAGCCATTTGGGAAAGTGCTCACGGATCCTGTCTGATAGTGGCCGAGCCGTTTTCCCAACGTAACCGGCTTGGCAACATCAGGTGAGAGAATAAATACAGGATAACGAAGAAAACTTAGGCAAACTATTTTCGATATGTGACACCCACATTTGTCGGCTCTTAAATGAGCTGATCATTCGTGCAGCATTGTAGGTCTTGACCAATGCATCTGTCAGCCTGCAACTGATCAGTTCACTAGCTGGATCGCCTTTAAATGTCAGACTGACAAAAATCGGCTTGTTCGCTACTGTCTCTATCGCTGGCTGAACATCATTACATTTCACATAACTTTTGTTGTAACGCTGGTTAATACGACCTCAAGCTATCCCGACTGATTGCAAATGACTCCGCAATAGGGCACGACAAAAGTTCTTTGTATATTGTCATAGGGTACTATATATGAAATCAACACAGCAGCTGGCTTCATTGGCTTGGCTTCAGTAGCTTGGCTTCGGCCTTGAACGACGACTGTGTTGGTCACCCCATGACATTTTCCACGGTTGTTGTTCGGTCTATGCATATGTCCTGTATGGTGCACTTGCTTGACCTTTCAGTGAGCGCCGTGATTCGCGTCCCAACTAAGATCATTTCGTCTCGAGCCGTTCGTGCACCTTTCTATAAATCTTTCGGGATATCCATTCTGGCTCAATATCTCTCGAATTTGCTGAAATTCGTTGTCTATGGTGTCTGTGGTGCATATCTGTCTTGCTCTATCGGCTGGACAGTTAATCAAATTTTGTTTTTGCTTTAAAGGAACAAAACTTAGAAAGTTGGTGTACTGCCCCGTTCACGTCTTGTTCCTGTGAACGGATCTCTGGAGGGAACCGTCCGGTCTGCGTTGCAATAACACATCAAGGAAAGACAATCTATCATCTTTCTCTTCCTCCAGAATGAATTGCATTTTCAGGTGTGTACGACTAATTGCCATTAGAAGGTCTTGTGCATCAGTGGAGTCTTGGATCACTCGGAATATGCTATCTGAATAGCGTCTATAGAACGGAAGTTCGGAAATTGCGGGTCCTAGCTGATTCAGTTCCACTTTGGCCATAAATATGTTTGGGAGTAATGGGTCTAGCGAGGACCCTATAGCTAATCCATCTTTCTGTCAGCATATCTCACCATCGAACTGAAATTGGACGTTGTATGTGCAAAACAACAACATTTCCTTCAAACTTCTGACCGGAATGCCAGTTTCTATTTGATTTTCTTCTATGTAGTCACATAAGTATTCTACTGTTTCTTTAACCGGCACGTTTGCGAATAGTGACGTGACATCTAGGGAAATCACCTGGAGATTTTTAATGTTCAACGAGCTGACAGAGCCACAAACTGAAATATATCTTGATACAGAGTGCACTTAGTGTAGTACACGGTTTCATTGGATGCAGAAAGTAAATGAAGTTAGGTCGTCGGCACTCGGTTAGCACTGAGAACGTGGGTGTGTTCGTGTGCAGAACGTACATGAACAGCACCCCTGGCAAAACGGTCGTCTATCTGGGGAACATGAGCCATATGTTCATATAGGTTGTTTTCCTTCCTGTAGCCATCCGAGTAACATTCTAGTGGCTGTCACATCAGTTAAAGTCACGACTGAAACACTCAGAGTAACCGGTCGGTCGCGCCTACCAAGCTTATGTAATTAGATCCCTGGGTAGGTGATAAACCGTTTCAAGCCTACTCTGGCTTTCGATGCCCTACGTATGATTCAGTCGAGGCGAACCGCGTTGTGAGTGTGGTGTGGAAATCTGTTGGTTACTGTGCTAACGGATCAGTACGTTTTAGGACATACTGGTTGCGGTTGGTCACATTCCAGCAGTATAGCTAATCGAGACAATGACAGACACGAAAAGCCGTTGACCAAAAATGAAGGTGTGTCGGGCGGTAGGTTATAATTAGCCGATTGAACAAGCAGCAATGAAAACTAACTACTGTATAATCGCCTCGTCTCACTGAAATATTTTCCACGAGGCATTTGTTGGAAACGGAACGAGCCACTAGTTGCAATTAGTTTCAGATTTTCCCACATCGTTCCCTCTGTTGATCTGTTCGATAAAGGTTTTTGTGATCTGCGCTACACACCTCGCACATATACAGGTTGCCACTATCCTAGCTGACATTAAATGCCATCCCAGAAATGTATAAATCATTGATCTTTCCCCTGCACAAATCCGTTAATCTAAGCTGATGCCATAACCAACCCACAATATTACACGTGCAGTCACTCAGCCTTAAAAAAGAGATTCACTGTTGTTTTCCTCTCGGTGCTGAATGTCGTCGCGATCACTGTTGAATGTCATACAATTATCACTTCCGACCCGATCTTACATGTGATCCTCGTTGGGTTATTTCACCGTTCGCCACATGTGAGTCACCTAGCATTGGTACATGAGGAAGAAATCACAGTCTAGTTGGGAGGAAATTTACAGTGAATACTCTGTTCATGTGCGCATATTGTCTAGTCATCACGTGACTGTTACGTCCTCAGCTAATGGTCTGGTGTACATCATTATTTTATGGGAATTCTCCATTGAAGAACGGAACTCAACAACAGTTTCAGATAGGTAGTCAGTTAGCTAGAAATTGAGGCACTACAGACATATGGGGGATACTGCATCGTTGGATTATTGAAAATGAGCCCCCATCTAACACCGTTGAGTGTGGCTAACGCATCCACGCCACTTGCTCTGCATTGAATACTCACTTCAGTGTGAGCAGGTAGCCACGATTGTGAGTAAGAGGGACCTCGGAATAACTGTCTCAAATTATCTCAGTTTGTCTTGTGACTGCGTCTCAATGGCCAATAAATCTAACAGTGTGTGTGGACCAATCAATCTAGTGTCAAAACAATTACTCCGGAAAATTTACCCATGGTATGTAAGTTGCTAGCTCACCTATTCAAATTGTATCATTAGCTTGACACATAGTTGGACCACAAACACTAAGAAATGTGGCACAGACACACACGGTTGGTGGCATCCGCTTTGAATAAGCTTGTCACTGTGACTGAAGCCAAAGGACGCCTGCGCTTTAAACCATCACCCCAAGTGGCTTGCGCCGAACCACTTGCGGTTCCACTCACACACCACGTATCCGGTGTAAAACCGAAGGAATAAGACCAGCAGGTGTGTGAGTGAGACCTTTGTGTCCAGCCGGCCAATGCTGGTTAGCCAACTGAATGGCTAGCAGGAATAGAAAATACTTATCTCTCGGAAAATAAACAGGGAGAGACTGCAATAACAAGATCTAAACTGAGAAGGAAGATATGTGAAATGTAACGCAAGAAGCATTTCAGTATACGAGTGCGTGTTAGTGCATTCTACAGAGGATAACGCTGGGTCATCGATTCAAGTTAACAGGACGGTTACTGTGTTTCCTCTAGAGAAGCACGAGCATTATGAGCGTTACTCACGATCCGTCGCCGCTAAGCTTTAGCATAAGATGACCTGGTTGTGCCAAAAATGAGGCTAGTGATGCAACGGTCAACATGGCCGTCTCATGGAAACGTGACCGGAGTTCTAATCCCTACCGTGGAAGGGATATGCACTGCTGGTGTAGCCTAACAAGAGGAAAATTCTAGTCTAGTGCTTCTGTTCGAAAGGGAATGACTGAGGTATCCATGACAGCGTGACAGCTTTGATCAGGTGTGAGTGACATTCAACTTTCATAAACCCAAATCTCCTGTCATTGGCCTATACCAGTCTTACAGTGGAAAAGGCACAGTTTCAGATCCGTAATGTAAACAATGTGTATTGATATTCTCATTTATCAGGATGCGCGGAGTTTACATTTCCTAATGAGTTTCACGGGACCTATGGAAATGGAGATAACAATTCCGATGAATAGAATTTCCCTACATCATTCACTCGAACGTGGCAACGAATCTTCGGCTAACTCCATAACGGATCACAGAGTTAACAGAACGGTAAGCTTCAATGAATTAACATATCTGATCGTCAGGAATAGTTGTGGTGTTGTTCATAGTTAGGGTTGATGATTTAAGTGTACGTGTGTTTGCTCACCGAGTTTACATTTTGATCGCAAAGTTATCATTTCCAAACGAAGTGATATCATCAGTGCGTAAGTGTTTGAGTGTATAGGTTTGAGCACTAAACCTGTTGACGTCAGATCACATGTTGTTTAGCAGAGAGATTGACAGATGACTTGTCGCTAAGATATACGAACGTGTAACTAGGTGGGTTCTTTAAGGGACCTCACAACCCGACAAACGGGTGAGAGTTAATCGTTAATCCGTAACGTCAATAGGCCATAGCGTGAAGCTGATCTCAGTGTCTAAGAGTGTACTGTGTCGTCACAACCCACTGTCCACTAATATGCATCGTGATCGCAACGACTAAGCGCTGAACGCCGTTGTGCGTAAAATCATTCTGCTTTGATGAAGGTTAAATATTGATGAATTATCGGCTTTGCGTAGTACAGGCATATTAGGTGGAAATTGTGTAATCGTTAGGCACTGACAAAACGAACTGGTAGTCTTGAAAAGTGTTGATTTTTCTACTGTTCTGCTCAAACTATACCAAGCCAAATCCAAGTATATGGCAAAAACGGCTCCTAAAGAACTGTAATCTTTTGCTCTTCGTACCATATTACTAGGGCTGGTTTGTAAGCGACATATATTTAGACAGAGCGTTTCAATTCCTAACCGTCATGTACGTGATGCGCTAGCAAGCCTCAGAAACGGTCATTGATGTACACTGTTGTGCGAAAAGACTGGACAGGGTCATTTGGCGTCGGGTGATTCGGCTCTTGTTTACAACTCGTTTCTGCATGCGTGTCGGTTAGATATCTAGTCATCCAGGCAAGATGTGAAGTGAGTTACTGTGGTTGTTGCTTCCTCTTCAAAATTGATCGATCACATGACCTTTGTTGCATATCAACCACACAGTACGTGTTAGGTGAATTCTCCCTGCTGACCGGGGAATGATAGATTAGAATGTGGAGAACAGACGGATTAGTTGGGATTGTGTCTCAGGTGATTAGAAGGATGAGTATGCGTGTGCAGACTCAGTGGTAAACGGCCCAACGATGACGCGGGCCTTCTCATGATATAGGTTGTTAGTGAGTCGGCCTATAACTTAGTTACAATCTGATTAACTGAAGGAAGCACATTGATGTTTTGGGATCAGATTGTTGGTGGTAGGAGTTACGAGAGCATACTACAAGAACATTTATTTTAAACAGTTTTCTAATGTTACGATAAAAGGTTGCTTTCTGTTTCCTAATGTGTTGTGTTGCTATCAGTCTGATCGGCCAGTACAGCTTCACACGTAGGTTAGAGTTGTCTTATAACGACAATACCGCTCTTTTCAGAGCAACTCCGTACTAATCGCTTTGTTCAGTTTTTGCTCAACGGCTTACGCTACTCGTGATGTGGCTCCTAGTGAGACATGGTGAGGTCTGATTCTTCTAGTCAACGCGAAAAGCGATTAATCCAAGAATGAATGTTCTTCAGCGAACGACAGTTCAATCTGCAAACTAATGCAACGAAGTCAGAATGAGAGTCGTGCCGTCTGTCGTGTCAGGCCCCAGCCGTCTTGTCGAAGCTGGCTAACCCGAACCATGGTTTCCCAACGGGTTTCCCAACGGGGGATCAAACCGACGGGATCAAACCAACGGGTTTCTAAACGGGGGATCAAACCGACGCTGTCCACATTTTGTCAGCATCAGAGCGACCTAAAATGTTTCGTTTCAATATCATCAAAACTGAGAGAAAAGCTGATGTCATTTCCAAAACAGAATCGGCAAGTGTTCGTCTTAGAGAAGACTAAACAAGCTATTACTGTTTTGTCATTTAGATAATGCAAGTTGTACATTGAAATGCATGGAAAATGTATGTGGCATTATTTACACACTGACCCATCCATTGACCCAACATTCTCGTAAGTAACTGAGATCATGTGACCCAATTCATTTCACTGATTGTGAGGTAATAATAGAAAACTCCTCTATTCAAACGCTTTTCAAACTACTTGTCGTGGGACTTAATCAGAACGGTATATTACTATCAAAACCTCTCAATTAACCGACCATGGCTAAACAATTGCAAACATGGGATTGTTTTGAATGATGCGATATACATTTCGGAGACTGATATTACGAATTAACTAACGTTGATTTGAATCTTTCTTCGTTTAGAGTTGATGACAAAGTTAGTGCAATTAACTGATCATACAGATTTTCAAACTTAGCTTTCAAATCAAATCGACTGTTCTTATGACGTGGACAGTAAAAGTTAGGCCTCGCTGATGGTGCTTCAGGCGAAATATTGTTTACATTCAGAGAAAAGTTATAAACACATTCCTCAGAATTAGTTGGAAATTCAGAGCATGATTTCGCAGGGTTTAACTGGTGGGCAGTTTGTTCATTCTGAAGTCCATTCGCCTGGTCGCAATACCGTTAACGTACAAGTCAAATTCCGTACGATCTATTTCTGATAGATCATCGAATACCCCCTTCATATTGTGCTAGTTTCTGCTTCATCCCCAAACCACTTTCCATTACGGTGTTTCACTACTTGCTAGCCTGATTATTAAGTGCAACAGATGATGGATTGATACGATCACGTCTCAAAATACTCCAACAATGTTTTGGATAATGGCTGTTAATGCTTTGAGTCAGGACATCAGCCACTTTCGTATAAAACCTCCGAGGTTCTGTCACTACATTCAGGTAATTGAATTGTTTAATTCTTTTGAAAATACATCTTGAAATTATGAAAATAACAAAGTAGGGAACGATTTTTTGTGTGTGCTTGATCATCAGACTAATCGCTGCACAAAGATTGTGGGTTACAAAGTTTGTCAATAAAGAGACATAGCGGATTTCAACTTGTGAGTTAGATTGAGACTGGGTCAGTAGAAGTTAGATGCTCACACAAACTTCTTTGGAGCTTAGCGATCAGGGTTGAACGATCAGATACTACTGACATCGGCAATAGATAACATTTAGAATTATATCAGTTACGTCGAAAACTTTGTACCAAATGAAACGGAAGTAATGTATTTACACAGCCATTCCCAAGCTCATTCTTGCTAATGGAAAGATTATCCAACAGCCATACGGTCTGCTCGAAGTTTACAAAGAAGTTTTATCTTTGAAACGCATTTTAAATTGTGCAACTCGTCCTACCATGTTTTGGTCAAATGGCTAGCTGGTCTGCTCACACCCATCAGGTTGGAACAGTTTCTGGGACACGGTTCGACTTATTGACGTAATCCAAGGCATACACATAACCAAACAAATAATGTTTCCGTACGATGCCAATTCGTTATTTGCAAACGCACATTTGCAACAGAAAACTGATTACCTATGCGATTATATCGGTTGTTCCAACGGACATACAGGCATCCCAAAGGAGGAATTAAGAGAAGTGTTGTTTGCCTTCCATTGGTAGCAGTTAATTTCTGACTAACAGTGAGATCTACCTATAGGGGGTGGAGTGTCAATGGTCTGGTTCTACTTTTTGCCGACGTTTTCACGAGCAAATTGAGGATCACTTAATCTACAGAATTCACATCTTGTAGACACCACGTCGATTACGTGTGTTGAGTCATTAATGAAGGATCCAATATGGACAGTGTTATAGCGGCAATTAACTCAGACTAACACAGCAATAAACTCACCAAGAAGTCAGATAACAGTGGTCAGCTACTGATAAATGGATTGAGAATAACACAACGTTATGAGCAAGTTATAATACTCTACGTTTCAACCACCTCGGGTGGCCTTCCTCAGGAGTGTTGTAATCGACGCCCAAACTGTTTGATTTCATTCGCACAAAATTTGGTGCGGATATCTTACAAGTGGTCAGCTATATTGCCTTGTTGTTAGTGCAACAAAAATAGATGTTTTAACCCAACTCAGAGTGTACAAGAAACAGGCGTGGGGGGTCAATACATTCATTTTGACAGTTTGGTCTCGTCGAATCAGAAACGAAACTTAATACGATATCAGACGGGAAGGACAATAATGGATTCCTACAACTGTCCCTTTACCAGCTTAGCTAGACTTTCTGGAGATTCTTTTAATGCGGAATAACTACCAGGTGCATTTTATCCAGAAGGTGATTCAAACACTGTTTGTGAATAGGAAGTGTGGACTTTCTTTCAAAGGCAAACCAATAACCAATTTTGTCACAAGAAGGCCCAAAAAGCCAGTCGAAACAACTAACCATGCAATATGGTTGCGTGTGAGCTTCCTATCGACTTTCGTTTTCAGGTCACAGTTCAAATACAGACTTCCATAGTTTACAACCAGCCATTGCACGTACTTGTGTTGTGAACACAGATGATGCGAGGAATGACTATTTGGGAAATCAATAAATGGAAGTATACGCTTCAACACCACAACAGACAAACAGACTCATTCGTATGTAAAATTGATCCGAGGATTTCGTGGTTGTTACGGTTGCTAATGCCCACTTCAAGTATGAAAAGAAAGCCATTTCATGTCAAAGTTCGCTCTAGTATTTCCTCTTATATTTCCCCTTCGTTACTTCAGTATCCAAATACATGCTTCCGCCTGACTACTGAGTATTATAGTAAGATCGCTGGTATTCATTATACTTGTCTACTTGCGCGCGTCAGACATCATATATTGGTCGTACAAAAAGGTGGTTATCTGTTAGAGTGTATGAACATCATCCTTTTTTGGTCGAACGGTGATGCGATTAAAACGGGTTCAAGGGCTGTTGTTGATCAGTTGGCTATCTCTAAGCCTTCTGTCTATCGAACATATTTTCCATTTTGTGCACCCTTTTAGTCGTGTATACCAGTATCAATATTGTAACAATATACCTCTTCCGTGTGACCTGTGTTTTCTTTATTGGTCGGCACTTGTCGATGCTCTCTACAACCGGTTGTCAGACTCGGTTATCAAGAATATATCTGCAGTTAACCGATGATGCTATTTTTTAAATTAATCCGGTTGTATGTGAATCGTAAATATTCAGCAAACCACAATACAATCAGACAACAAAACAGCAGCGTACACACATACTGATCGATAAATCTGGTTACCTGTGGGAGCATTTTGGGAATTTGGCCAAAAGAACTGTGGGAGCGGTTGTTCTATGTGCAGATGCTAATAGCATAAATTGGTAAACATGTAGACGAAGTAAATCGTGACCAAAGAGGCATTTAGTACGTTCCAAATTGCACAGACTGAAAGGAAGAAGACATACTGTCTGTGTACCCAGTCAAAACTTAGGCGTAAGTGTGATTAATGTAAACAAGTCTCTTATTAGATAATCAGATATGCACACAGTTTTGTTCGTTTAGCCTAACGTCACTCCTCACACCCTTAGATTACACTGAAAGATTGGCGTTGCGGCTAACATTTCTGTGGAAAGATTCATTTCAAATATCACGGCTCATTCATGGGTCTTCTTGCGGTGTTTACGTCATGGGTAGTGTATTTTTTAAATACGGGTAAATAATCTGGGTGACCGTTTCCTTCTGGGAGCGTACGATGAAGTCGTAATTGACGAAAATTTGGACATTTTAGTTCTAAAAGATTTATCCTAACTGATCCATTTGGTCATAATTGTGCAATTTGTAGCAAGATGCAATTTATCCGTCTGTAATTTTTCCTAAAAATCTGATTACCCGAAGATAGTCAGTATAACATTTACATTTGCCGACCTTGAATGGAGGACAATTAACTTTGAGTCAACGATATATCGTGCTTAAACTATTCATCGGTCCATCCGTCTCATGCGAATCTTATACAACTCGTCATTTTTCATGTTATTAACCAACCGGATGAATGAAAGAATAACAGAGGGCTCAGGATGTATACTATTGTAGATCACAACTGTTGCATGAAAATCACTCCGGCTATGTGTTAGGCTATAGCTCATACCCCAATCTGATTATAGGTTGAATGATCTATATGATCCTTAAGCAGCATAACGTTAATCAATAATGAATAGTTTTCATACTTGTTTACTAAGAGAGGCTAAATGTTTTCGAATGATCTGACTAGGCTTCTTGGCTTTAAACTAATAGCTAGTGTTGTGAATTGGTGAAATGACATCGCATTATAATCTCAGGATGGGAGAGAATTGGCTGTCCAGACCAAGTTGATCTGTCAAGCTTGAACGATTAGCTAGTGTATGTACTCAATTATGTGTGTTCATAAACGAATTGACAACTGTCAAATTCTGCATGTCCCTTTGTGCGTATTTCTTGTATAAGCACACATACACGTATACAAATTGTCAAGCTAAACCAGGGTATGGAAGTTCATATCATATGGGTATGCACTTTAGAATAGACAGCATATCGTTTGTGTAACATGGCGATCTAATCAGTCCAAAAAATAGCCCACGTAAATTTAGTTCGATATGCATACTACTAATGAGGATCATAAGTAGGTCTTTGGATTGTAAAATATCCGCACCAACTTACTCGTAACGTTGTATTCTTCTCAAACCAATTATTAAGGTTTTTGGATTATCTGTAAAGTTGCATCATTCCAGTTCAAGATTCCTGAGGTTTGCTGAAGCTGTGGCAATCAGTCGCCTCAAGCCAGCTCTCTGTGTTTAAAAAAAAACCGTTAATGAACTTCACCCCTTCCTGGACCTAGTGACTTATCTTAACCCGTTTATTGTTTATCAATCCCCTGAATTGCTTGCTATAAAAATGATCAATGTTATTGTACATTCGGTACTGGTGAGTCAATGCGAAACGCTTGCATCCAACAGTTCTCGTATCCTTACTGTTTTGTTCAAACTTCTGAAGGGAACTAATTCTTTCACATTTCTATGCTTGAATTGTTCCAGCAAGAATCTTGCTCCAAAGACTCGGTACCAAAGTTTTGGAGACTGTTATCCCGGAGGAGCATTATCAAGTCCGGGAGAGTCCCAATACGGTCGAAATGATGTATGCTGCTCGACAGAGCCAGAAGTTTGAACAAAACAGTCAGATTGACTAGTCTGTACCAAATTTACAATAACATAAAACGGTTTTTTTATATCGAACAGTTAGGAGGGTATGGGAGATAGTCAGTCGGTGGGTCAGGAAAGATCACTAAGTCCAGGCAAGGGTCAAGTTTACGAACAATTGTTTCTGAACACACAGGGTCGGCTTCAGTTGATTAATTGCGGCCGCAACAACAAACCGCAAGAATCTTGCGACTTTAAACGCTGGTTGCATGCGTGTTTGAACGACATTGTCGTTCTTCTGTAATACAGAGTTCTGCACCCATTTAGGCGAACGTTCCTTCACTCTGGAGATCAACCACCTCTCGGTTCTGCCTCTGAAACGTTATCCGCAGTTACTTACAAATTGGTAAATACAATGTGGGGTAGCACCGACAGGTTGATCTTCTTTGATTGAAGGCACAAGCAACTTTTGAGTTCGAGCTAGTACACAAAGTTCGGCTGCGTTGAATGTTCGTTTAATCGAATGAATCAGTCTTTGTGTTGTTTGATGCATATTATAAACGCCTTTGAAAAGCAATTCTAAGTGTACCTTCTTCTTTCTTACAGTGACCACCGGTTTGGACGGCGGTTTCGGCCTACTGTGTCTTTCTATCAACCTTTTTGGGTAGCCATTTGATTGTAGTACAGTCGTGATCAACTCTAATTCCTCCACAAGACTGTCTTGTGTACAGATTCGTCTTGCGCGCGTGAATAGTGTATTCACTAGTGCTCGCTTTTGATGGACCGGTGTGAAACTACTAAAGTTTAGGTATTGACCGGACCACGTGGATTTCCTATAAACACTTCTTTTGATAGAGCCATCTTCCTGGCGACATATGAGTATGTCTAAAATCGGCAAACAATTATCAGCCTCGAATTCACGTTACCTTCAGGTTGGGATGACCATTATTTAGGCGTCGCACTAGATAATCTATTGCCTGTTTGGAACGACTGAATACTAGTGTATCATCAACAGCGTTTGTAGTACGTCAGACTCTTGTTCAATCCTTAACATGAAAAAGTCCGCTAAGATAGGCCCTAATGGACTTCCCATGGCTACCCCATCTATTTGGCGGTAGGACCGATCCAGGAAACGGAAACTGGCGTTTTCACTGCACAGTAATAAAGTTTCCTTCAGAATATCACTAGGTAGAGGCATAGTAGTGTGGCTCGTTTCAACGAGCTCACAAATATAATCAATTGTCTCATATAACGGGACATTCGTGAAGAGTGACTGAGCGTCTATGGAGCACATCAACTCATTAGCAAGATTGATTTTGTCCAATTCACTGATCAACTCAAAAAAATCTCTAATAGAATAGGCTTGAAACTTTTGTCTTAGTGGCATTAGGATGTTGACTATGCCAATTCATGGTATGGAGAATTAGTGATCGCCAGAATAGGCCTAAGCGGCATTCCAGAATTGTATCTTAGGAAGGCCGTAAAGTTGAGTAATCGATGTCCCACACGGTTTAGGAGATTTGCACGTCACGTCGTCAATTGTACGTAGTTGTAAAAGAATTTGGAGATGCCTTTTATTTCAATGATATTGTCTACTGTGTCCATTTGCTGAAACTTTGTTTGGTCCTCTAATATTGACAGCATTTTCTGCACATACGTGTATCTGTCTAAAATGAGTATTACTACATTTTCTGATTTAAGTTCTCTTAATGATTGCAGGTGTTGTTTTGTGATAACATACCGGGGGTTGATCGGAGTCATGAGAAACCCATTAGCTACATCAGTAATTTTGATTTTAAGTCAGCCCAAGTTTTCAGCAGTAGTTGGCTGAAGATCTGACAATTGATCGATGAGGTTCTCAAACTGTGCCTCAACATAAATACGATTAGACCTGTGTGATGGCGTTTTATAATCTAGACCCAAAACTAAGGTTTCTAATTGCAAAGAATTCAATTGTACGGAAGGACAGCTCAATAAATACTCATTGAGATCCAGTGGAATTGGTTCTTCAGCCGACTTCTTACGTGACTTGCAAACGATTGGCACGAGTCCTCTTCGTGTGACTGATGATCGTTATATGGAATTGTGCAAACATTATAATGACAAGTTTTCTACAATGGAAAGAAAACGGTAATGCGTTTGTCGCATTTGAGCAGTTTCGATACGTGCAGTTGCAGTGCGCCTGACGTTATAGTTGGTCACCTTCAGCCTGCTCTTTTCTTATCAGCGGCGGGATGAGTCAATACGAAGTGCTTTCATCTACTAGTTTTTATTTTTCAACTGTTTTTTTCAAACTTCTGAAGAGAATGAACTGTTTTAGATCCAGAAGTGATGTGAACGTAATTGGCCGCTGTATGTTGTCATTGTGAATTTCATCAAAAGGTTTGATTCCGTTAGACGTGAGGCATTAGGAACGATGTTTGGTATGTTTAGATTTCTGGCTAGGAATCTGGATGAGTTTCTGAAGGTTCAGTGAGCTACGGCCACGGGATCGCGTAATGAGACGCGAGGTACACAAAGGTGACATCAATGAGTGACGTTGTAATAAATGTGGCCGCCAATATGTGGGAAGTCTCGGATAGGTAAGTCATTAACATACCCACAGCACACAGTCAGCGAAGAGATGGCAAGTAAATTATGTCGGTTTCACCTATTTTTTCGTTCGTACTAACCGGTGACTGCTATCGTTTGGTAGATCATTTGCGCCTTTTTTCAGACACTTGGGTCATATCTTTTCCTTTCTCCAACTTTATTGATGCCCGGTCTATTGAAGGTTTTGTTTGGATTTTTGGTCCAAATTTAAACCTCTTTCTCATCACCTCTGTAGAGCGTAACAATATGTACTCCTCGGTTGTATTAGTTCTTGTTCTATATCTTTCGATATCTTTCTACCAAGCTTAGATCGTATCACCGAAGTCTGTTAATCTTTGTTTCTGAGAGAGTTCTTTGTCATACTAGTCTATCATCTTGATAACCAGCGTTTGCCTCTGAGATAATTCCTTTGGGTTTACACCGGATACCGGATATGTGAGCCGAACCACAAGTGGTCTAGCGCAAGCCATTTATGATAAGGGTTATGCAGAAGCGTCCTTTGGCTTCGGTCACCGTGATAGGCTAATCTAGTAGCGGATGTTTTCAACAGTGTGTATATATGTATCTCCAAACCGCCTACCACAATAGTGGTTACTTGCCACTTGAGTACATGTGCGAAATTGTGAGGAAGTTTGACATGGAGCAACGATGTGTTGGTGAATCTCTCCTAGCTCTTTACTCCCAATTTGTCTTCGTCTACCCTGTGGCACTGTGTTACTGTAGAGGAGTTTTGAAAACAAGTGTCTTTCGATGGTGAACTATATGACTAGGTGAGAATTTTACAAGAGAAAACAAAATCGCCTTAGTCATCCTTAGTATGTTATCAACTTCTGGATCTTGCAGCCGTCGTCTCGCCGTCTCACGCGGCGCATCACGTGACAAGCCTAAGACTAAGTGACGCTCACTGTCCCAACCTGTGCATGCACACCCACACACCCATCGGCCCGAAAACCGCCCTCCACACCGGAACGCACGTGCACGCGGTCACCATCTGCGCACTCAGCCAATTGGAACGCTCCAACTGGATGTGATTCAGTGCGTAAATACACAGGCACGCGTGACGCGGTTGGACCTGGATCGGAATAAGGAGCAACACAACTGAACAGGACAGGGCACGGTTCGGACGAGGGCCACTGAATTAAGCTTGTACATCGATCCCACCAATAAAGATCCAAACTATTTGATTTAACCTTCACATTCACTATCATTGAGATATCGTTATTTGTTAGTGGATACTCAAGTGATCACGGTTAAGAGTTCCACTACAAACTTCGTCGCTTTATAGCTGAGCTGGTAGAGTATTTGCCGAGTTTGGGTATGTTGTTTCTGTCACTGGTTCGAATCCAGCCGAAGTCCGGATTTTTCGCAATTAGATCAAATCTGCCTAACTACTTTACAGTACTTTTGTTCAACCAGATCGATTGCGAGGCCTGTGGCGTGCCACTTGGCGCGTGCCATACCGTTGTTAATCCGTGTTCCGATTTCCCTTTTTCTTTGATTCAATAACCGTTTATTGCAATACTGACCATAATTTTTCGCCATTTCTGTTTTTCATAACTGTAATTTGTATAAAAGAAACCAATGTTGATAATTGGATTATGATTCATTGAGTGTTGGTGAGTAAAGTAAAACCGTAAACTCGTATTCATCTGGTGAATAGTAGAGGATTTTAATGTATATAACTTGAGTATCAATCATAATTGATGGTAGCTATCACAACCCCATAGAGATTTTAGTCAGTCCGTCTGAAAAATGAGCGCCATACTCAAATTTTGCTGGTCACCAGTGGGTAGTCTTCTGAGTGGTCAACGCGGTAGCTTCATGAGAACGTGGTCAATGTACTAATGCCGAATGTGACAAAGATATGCACTACTGACAAGTTTAACAAGAGTGAAACTGCAGTAAAAAAATTTCTGTACGAAAAGAAACCACTTGACGGTCTGTTTGATGTTCAGTCTACATAATTACCCAACAGATTACAAAAAGGAAGAGACCAATGTGGTAGTGCTTTCTGGAACACTTATTGAGAAAAGCAATATGATCACTCGATTTAGGGTAAAACAATGACAACAAAGCTGGAAGTTTATATAGAAATAACAACAGCTTTATGTATAATGATAATTTGCAAAAAAAATTACTTTAGTGCACTTTACTTAGTGAGAAAAATGATAATTCAGTGGCTTGTGCACGGCCTACAGAAGGACACTCAATAGCAACAAAAAACGACAAGATCCTCAAAACGGACACAACATTTATTAATGAATGTTGTTTTCCATCAAGTTGATCACTCAGCATCATGAAGAAACGTCTTCTGCTAATCAGTGCATTCACAACTTTTTTGTAACAAGTCTAAACTGTGACGTATAACACGTTCCGTCAAACAGGAACATGTCTCCGTCTCGACCGGTGCCACCAGATGAGCAACCGAGGTATATTTTAACCATAATGTTAACTCATCGTTCTGTCTTTTACAAAATTCGATGAAGATTGGACATGATTTTTTTTTTGTAATACGCTACATCTGGCCATCTTTGTAAGGCGGAGAGGAGACGATCAAGTTGTTCCCCTTTTGACTGATAACGAAGCAATAACGCCTAACTGACAATATTTCAGCAGAAAAGACTTTAAGCATCAAGAGTATTTTTAATGTAATCATTTGTGGTAACTCATGACGATTTTAAGGGCAAGTTTCTGATGGGGTGGTTTCGTTCTTTAAAATTGACTCAGTCAATGAAGGACTTGCAATAAGATGATCTGTTTTTATCTGATATTTCGCGTGCTATAGACTGTTCTTCAATCTCAAAACAACATTATCGTAAAAACAGTGACAACACCTCCGGAGAGCTTTATAAGACCAGAAGTGTCGCGATAGATTGTAGACATAAGTTTCCCACCGAGTCAAAAATCATTCAAAATTCAATATTGAAATCGTTGAGTCTGTTCAGCATATAGATCATTAGTTAACAACAGCTTTTCAGAAACATCAGCTTACTGTCACTGGTCAATGCAAACTAAAAATTATATTCACTTACAACTTGAAACTATGGCTTAAAGAGTTTCCATCATGAAAGTGACAGAATTCATAGTTCCAAAAAAAAAAAGTTTATTTATCAGCAAATCGCAATCTTCTTTTGGCCAGAAAAAGTCCCATTCGACTCACGACAATCTTTAGTTAGATACTCAAAGGTCCTCAGTCCAATGGAATCCAACAGAATGTCTCTTTTCATAGTGTCCTCAAGAGTATTGTAAATCAACAGCAATTTCCAGTTACACTTCTGATAGGCCATGATTCTTCCTGATACTATGCAGGTCCAGGTTATATTCTTGTTGTCAGTGAAACGGTATCGTTAGTGAACAGTGTTCAACCGATGTAAACATCGTCCGTAACCATAAGACCACTGAGATAATTGAAGCAAAAACAACTTAGAGTAGAAAATGCACACAGTGTTCGGCACACATCAGTTTTGGGGCATTTTACTAAAAGTGTCACAGTTTGTCATTCGACCTCAACGGGGAACATCCATTTCATGCAGCAAAACATTTGGTAAAATTACTCTGGTTACGATAGTAACCAGACGGGGAGTTGGAAGCATGACAGTTAGTTACCAGCGTTCAACATGTCGTAGATAATCTAATCTCAACAGGCAGGACCATTTGTCAACAGTAACACTCATGGTGAAATATGCTGTGACATAACATAACGTACCAGCCGCAAGGGTTGCAGGCAACACACAAACAACGTCCGGGTGTGCCCAATCCGGAACGACCTATCAGAGTCTGTTGTGACAGAGTTGGCAGCAGATGATACCAGACTCACCATGCAGACAAAGATTTAAAATACCACACTCGACCTTCAAGTAGATCAGTCATAAAAATTATTCGGACATAGTCAACCCATATTCCGACATTCATCCCAGTCAAGCACAGTCCGATGAACTTGGAGGCGATAATGACATACGTTTGATGGACATTAATTCGATTTCCATAATACCAAACATTCGTTCCACACATTTGCTCAGTATGCTGTCATCAATCGCATTATTGCAGTTAGTGGTTTCTCTGGTCCATTTCAATAAGTCATTCTACTGTCTATCGTTGTTATTTTTAACTTGTCTACTACAGAGACAAATTCATGCAAACATTAACCTTATCCTCTCACACTTGACCCCAATCTGAATTGCTAAGTTATAGATGCTACGCGAAAGTCATATCAGCTATGTCCTGATCGACAAGCAAATTTTGCATAGTACGGCGGTGCCCTCCTCTCAACACACAGAGGCGTATCTGTATGATTCGATGTAGGCATATCCACATTCGTCATTGATTCTCTGACAACAAACAGTAATGCAGGTGTCGTTTTACTTCTACATCGTATTCTCCTCTTCTCTATCCTACTGATTCCTCCATATATTATTCTAATCTACCCTTCTGTTCGTTACGTTACAGATCGCATGTCTCGTTTTC